>JARHVA010011222.1:55000-80251 GCA_037957365.1 Torreya grandis | reverse complement strand
GGAGACGAAGAAAAAGAAAAAGGAGGGAGGAGGAGGAGGAGGAGGAGGAGGAGGAGGAGGAGGAGGAGGAGGAGAAGGAGCAAAAGAAGGAGTAGAAGAAGAAGAAGAAGAAGAAGAAGAAGAAGAAGAAGAAGAAGAAGAAGAAGAAGAAGAAGAATAAGGAGAAGAAGGAGGAGGAGGAGGAGGAGGAGGAGGAGGAGAAGAAGAAGAAGAAGAAGAAGAAGAAGAAGAAGAAGAAGAAGAAGAAGAAGAAGCCGAAGTAGAAGAAGCAAAAGCAGAAGAAGAAGAAGCAGAAGAAGAAGAAGAAGAAGAAGAAGAAGAAGAAGAAGAAGAAGAAGAAGAAGAAGAAGAAGAAGAATAAGAAGAATAAGAAGAAGAATAAGAAGGAGGAGGAGGAGGAGAAGTAGAAGTAAAAGGAGGAGAAGTAGGAGGAGAAGTAGAAGGAGGAGAAGAAGGAGAAGAAGGAGAAGAAGGAGGACAAGGAGAAGAAGGAGAAGTAGTAGAAGTAGGAGAAGTAGAAGTAGAAGGAGAAGGAGAAGGAGGAGGAGGAAGAGGAGGAGGAGGAAGGGGCGGAGGAGCAAAAGAAGTAGATGGAGGAGAAGGAGCATTAAGAGGAGAAAAGGAGTAGGATAAGGAGGAGAAGGAGGAGGAAAAGAAGGAGAAGGAGAGGAAGGAGAAGAAGGAGAAGAAGGATGAGAATAAGAAGAAGGAAGAGGAGAAGCATAAGGAGGAGAAGGAGGAGAAGGAGAAGAAGAAGAAGAAGAAGAAGAAGAAGAAGAAGAAGAAGGAGAAGTAGGAGGAGGAGAAGTAGAAGGAGGAGAAGTAGAAGAAGTAGAAGAAGTAGAAGGAGGAGGAGAAGGATGAAAAGAAGGAGAAGAAGGAGAAGGAGTAGAAGGAGGAGAAGGAGAAGGAGGATGAGAAGTAGAAAGAGAAGAAGGAGAAGAAGAAGCATGAGAAGAAGGAAAAGAAGGAGAAGGAGCAGAAGGAGGAGAAGGAGAAGGAGGAGAAGCAAGAGAAGGAGAAGAAGGAGAAGAAGAAGGAGAAGAAGAAGGAGAAGGAGGAGAAGAAGGAGGAGGAGAAGAAGGAGGAAAAGAAAGAGAAGAAGAAGGAGAAGAAGAAGGAGATGTAGAAGGAAAAGGAGAAGGAGAAGTGATAGGAGAAGGAGAAGGAGAAAGAGGAGGAGGAGGAGGAGGAGTAGAAGGAAATAGCTTCTAGGTGGAAAGGTCTATGATTTTTGTTTTTCCATTGTAGTTTCATCCTCTATGTGGACATGCCTATATCCATAGCTATCACCTTTTCAAAAATCTCAAATCTAATTCCTCCAATAGTGACTCACCAATTTAGAGAAGACCTCATGAATTGTTTAGATAGGTTTTTATCAAATCCATTGAGCCTCTATAGGTAGGGGCTAATCCCACCCTCTTTGCAATAGTGCCAGACCACTAGGTTGTCTTTGTACTCACAACAAGAGACTGGCTTTGTTAGAATTCTATCACCCCTCATTTTGGATTTATAGAATAGACTACGAGAATTCCCAATTTCTACATTCATTATTGAAATAGCTTCAAGCCCTTGCTCCTAAATATGCATAATGATAATGTGATGGCACATAATTTAGAGTGTGATGTAGAGATGACATTTACTCATCCCATGCTTAAACATCATTTCTCAGTGATCTCCGTAATGAAGTCTGTTCACCTTAACAAATTGTTGAAATGAATTAGAAATGATTGTTAGAAGAGTAAAATAGGCCTCAAACTCTAAGATCCACGTCGGTAGCCTCCAAAGGGACCACCTAATAGAGCTATCCTTCCAATATGTAGAAATCATCCTTAACAAGTCATTTCATTTTGGATAAGATACCTAATATTTAAAGGGATATGATCTATTTGGTGCCAACATCACCAATTTAAAAATTATTGGCCGAGATTGGCACATGCATCAACAACACTATTTCCCTTTCTATAAATATGTGAAATATCAACTCTGGTAAGATTTTGTAGAAGAAATTGAATATCCCTAATGATATATTTTAACTAAATTCCCACATTTTATGCTTTGTTAACTACATTGCTAACCATTTTAGAGTCCCCCTGGATACTCAAATTCCTTATACCTAGGGATATAGCCAATTTTATCCCACATATGAGAGTAGTTTCTTCAGCATAGTTATTACTCTAGTTGCCTATTCCACTAAGCATAGACATCAATCATCCACCCTTTGTCATTTCTTATAATCCCTCCCCCACTGGCTTTACCATCAGACTTGGAGGCCCCATCAAAGTTAAGTTTCATCCAGTTAGGCTTTGGGGATTCCATTTAGTATTAAGTCTCTATAAAAATTTGGAATTATTATAAGCATGAATATGATTTAGTACCTTCCATTTAAACACAATTTATTCTTCTTCTTGAGTTAGGGGTTTCTCCACAGTACGAATATGAGCAATGGTGACACTTTCCAAAAGAGTCTTAACAAAAGAATGAAACACTTGAGACACATTTCTAGCAGTATCCCTGAAAATTCTGTGGTTGCACTCTTTCCATAAAATCCAACTCAAATAGGGTAGATTTTGATTCCATAATTCCATGAGCTACGGATGAGATAAGGTAGGATTCTAGCTCATAATGAATTCCTTCAGGGTAGAGTTACAGACCCACTCAATACCAAAATTATTTAGGATTATGCCCCAAATTTCTTGGCCAAAATCATAGTTTATGAAAAGGTGAGAAATTATTTCCTCTTTTGAACATCACAAATAGCGTCTATTGACCAAGTTAAACCCTCTCTTTTGAAGGTTGTCTTGGGTTAAGATTTTGTTATGACCAGTAGCCCACCAAAACATGTTGATTTTTGGTATAATTTTATAGTTCCAAACTTTTTTCCACATCTCATTATTCTGAGCCTCAGGAATCAACAATTGATAAGCAGACTTGACAGAGAAACATCCATTGGTACTGGCCACTAATATTATTCATCTTATCATGGGAAGAGAGGGATTTTGATGCCCTAAATCAACTGTTGAATATCTAGAACTCTAGAGAAGAGCTCATGCTGATGAACACAGTAATCTAATAGATTTTTCTAGATCCTTATGGCATTATTGTTATCCATTTAATCACTGACTTTATCTCCAAAAAACTGAGTAGCAATGTCAACAATTTCTCCATAGTTTCCCTATGTGATAAGAGCCTTATCCTTTACCCAAATGTCATTCTATAATTTAATATGCCAACCATTTCTAATTTCGATCTAGTTCCTTGCTTAAGAAGGCTTCTAGTTTTTAACATTTTATTCCATATCACAGATCCCTGGGGTAACCCTACCTGTTGAATAAAGTTGGAACCATTAGTACTATGAATATATTTGGCATACATTATTTACCCCCAATCATTATTTTTATGAATCAAGTTCTAGTTGATTTTAGAGAGAAGGGATTTGTTCAAGTTCCTGATGGATCTAATATTGAGGCCACCATTTGATTTCAGAAGACACACCTTTTCCCATCTGACCAAAGACATTATTTGTTTATCTTCTAGTCCCATCCATAAGAATTTTCTTTAAATATATTCTAATTTGTCAACAAAATACGTAGGTATTTTAAAAAGAGACATGAACTAGGTAGGACAATCATTATTTTTATGAATCAAGTTCTAGTTGATTTTGGAGAGAAGGGATTTGTTCAAGTTCCTGATGGATCTAATATTGAGGCCACCATGTAATTTCAGAAGACACACCTTTTACCATCTGAAGACATTATTTATTTATCTTCTAGTTTAAGAATTTTCTTTAAATATATTCTAATTTGTCAACAAAATACGTAGGTATTTTAAAAAGAGACATGAACTAGGTAGGAATCCCTTGTAGAGAGGCCGAAGAAGCTACAGTTTGCCTACACTGTTGAGAAGTTTCCCTTTCCATCCAAGAAGTTTCTTCTAAGTTCTTTCCAATATACCATTCCAAAAGCTTGGATATACCTCTTTGACCATGAGGGGAAGGCCCAAATAGGTAGCAAGTAAAATAACTTCAATACAGTCTAGAATGTCAATGATTTTTGTATAAGGTGATTAGGAGTATTAAATAGGTACACATTGCTTTTTTAGAGATTTATGCTTTTCCCAGACTCTATGGCATAGTTATTTAGAATATTATTCCATATCCTAACTTCATTCACCAAGGAGATGCCAAAAAGAATGGTATCATCCACAAACTATTGCACTGCCATAGGGGAAGGGAGGAAGCAGGTTTGATGTCCACTAAATGTTTAGAGACTATATTATCTTGTATATATCTCACTAGTGCCTCTGCCATTATGATGAATAAGGGGAGAGAGGGTCCCCCTAGTGGATTCCTCTCAAATAAGAGAAGAAACCTCTAGGGATCCCATTGACCAGAACCAAAAATTTAGCAAAAGAGACAACGTTCCATATCAGGCGAGACATTTTATCATTAAACCCAAATTTCTTGATGACTTGGAATAGAAAAATCCCTGAGACCCTATCATATGCTTTGGAAATGTCTAGCTTAAGAGCCATACCAAGGATTCTACTCTTGTCCATGGAATGAATAGTCTCATGAGTGGAGATCATAGCATCAAGAATTTGCCAACCTAGGACAAAGCCTTTTTGATCAGGGGAAATAATTTTGTCTAAAAAATGTTTAATTCTCATAACTAGCACTTTAGTGCAGAGCTTATTAAGAGTATTACATAAACTAATAGGTCTAAAATCCATAACGTGTGTGGGTTGCAACTTTTTAGGAACAAGTACTATAAAAGTATTATTAACTAGTTTCAAAGGTTTACCTAATTTGAAGAAGTCACAGACAGTACTAGTAAGATCCATTCCCACTATATCCCAATATTCCTAAAAGAATATAGGAGGGAAGCCATCAAGACTCAAGGCTTTGAAAGAACCCATAGAGAATAAAATAGCGCAAAATTCCTCCTCAAATATAGGCCTTAACATCTCTAGGTTGTCTTCCTCAGTTATCAAATAGGGGATTTTATCAATGAATTGATTCATAGTTCCATCCTTCCCATCATCATTAGTTTGTTTAGTTAGCAAATTCTGAAAGAATATCTTGGCTTGTTACCCTATCTCATTATCTTCAGTTATAATGTTTCCATTATCCAAACATAGCTTTGTTATGGAGTTAGCCTTCCTGTGTTTCATGGCTGAGAGATGAAAGAAGGTTGTGTTCTTGTCCCCCTCTTTAAGCCACTAAAATCTAGATTTATTTTTCCAAAAAACCTCTTCTCTATCCATAAGAATATTCCATTCAGAAATCAAGATGTTCTCTTCTTTAGAAGTGTCTTTTGAATCATCTCCTTGAGCAATCCACTATTGGATGTCTGCATGTTTTCCAGCTATGTTTTTCTTCTAATGAAAGACTTAACCAAAGCTATATCTATTCCATCCATAAACTTCCTATTTGATATGCTAAATTTTTTTGACTAATCTGAACATAGGAGTGCCCTAGATAGGAATTTGCCACCATTGGGCCACCAATTGTCTAAAGTCTTTATGTTTGATCCACATAGCTTCAAAATGGAAGTGGAAACGACCATGTTGTCCCTATTCTTTCCAACTGAGGAAGATTGGGCAATGATCATACATGGTTCTAGGAAAAGCCTACAAGTGCATATTATGATAATCATTCCTATTGCTAGAAATAAGAAATCTATCTAACTTAACTTGGATCATTTGGTCTCCTCTTCTTCTATTAGACTAGGTGAAAATTTGATTTTGTAATTCAATAGCCAACAATCCCCAATCATTTATAAATTTGGAAAAGTCAAACATGTTGTTAGAGTAATCAATAATCCCACCTTGATTTTTAGAAGGGTATAATGGAGTGTTAAACTCTCCAGCCATCATAAATCTAATGTGCTGGGTGTTAGTCCTAAAGCTACTCAAATCGGTCCATAAATTTTGCCTCAATGCTCTATTATTTAGGCCATAGACATTGATCAACAACTAGTTAAAGGAGGACAAAGAGAAGTTAATAATCAAAAAATGTTTATTATGAGCAATAAGAGATCCCTAAATTTTAGTACTATTCCACATAGTTACAATCCCACCTGAAGCCCCTTCAGTTGGACTAATGCAAAAAGTAGCCTTAAGCCATATGTAGTCAGTTATTTTCTTAAAACTCTCCTCATTCGTCTTGACCTCTTGTAGTAATAAAATATAAATTTCATTATCTAGAATGCAATTTTCAACCTCAAACTTTTTGGAAGGACTGTTAAATCCCCTCAGGTTCTAGGATAAAATTCTCATCTAGAGGATTTGAGGGAATGGGTCTCTAGTGTTTCCTATTTACCATTGGAAATCTCTCATTGTCTTGTTTCTCTTAGGGTTGGTATCCCTTATTTGGGATCAGTACCAACATCTACAAATATTTTACCTTTGTGGTTCTTTTTCTTTGGGGTAACCCATTCTTCTTGTTCATTACTACTACCATTTTGTCCTATTTCCCCTATTATTGAATAATTGCCTGATTGTTCACCTACTTCCAGAACATGTAAAGTATCTGTGTTTGAATGTAAGGATATTTCTCCCTAAATATCTACTATTTTTGGAGGTAGTTCCGCCTAAACATCTCATACCACTTTTCCTTCTGCAACATCCCCATCTATTGGTTGGGTACATATTTCTTTTTCCTCAAACATATTGGTCTATTGATCCAAAGAGTTAATTGTGTCTATTATATCCTTCTAACTATCACTATCCAAGACATTCTTATTATTCTCCTCTAGGATATATTTCTCCTCATTAGCAAAGACCTCCTCTTTACCAGCATTTTCCCTAACCTTTCAAGTATTATCAAGGTTTTTCACATTACCCCCCATTCCCTGACTACCAGAGTTTCTGGATTTGTGAGACTGATCCTCACCTTCAACTGGGGAATCATCTTTCCTTCCCATTTTCTTTGCCTTACATTGGGTTATTATATGTCCTATTTTTATACATATTTGACAGAAAGTGCTAGAATTTTCATATATGATCAGCTGAGTCCAAGTCCCATATTTAGAGTTTAACTCTATAGACATGGGAAGGGTATGATTAATATATACATGGACACAAAACTAGGCATACACAAATCTGTATTACATTATGGTGGTATGATCTATAGTGACTTATTGGCCAATCGAGTTGCCAATAGCCGTAGAAATTTTTTCATCCCAGAATTCCAATGGGAACCCTGGCAGTCTTACCCAAGCAGGAGCAAACTTGCTGAGGTCCAAGTTGGGGTTGAATCCCAATTTCCACAAGCACAAGGCAATTGAATGTGGACCATACATCCATGGTCCTCCAACAAGAATAGCTATCATATCCTCCCTATTTGTAAATCTAAATAGGAATAAACCTCTTGCCATAGCAGTGATTGAGACACTACCTTTAATTCTCCACTGAGACATTACCCATTTCCTAACCATCTCAATATTAGGATGGAAGGAGAAAAACTTACCTACCAACACAAGGTCCATGGTTTCCATGATTTCATCAACCAGATCATCCATGATAGTCAAGGTCATACCCTTAGTGGAATCATTTTTTACAGGAAGGCTTGACATGTTTTTAGTGGAACACGTCTTTTCACCTATTAACACTTTCTTCCATCCATTGGAGGGAATGTCCTCTATCATATTCAGGTCCCAAGAGGCACTACCAAAGGTAGTAGCCTCCATTGGACCCATAAGCACTCTGATCACACTCAGAGGGCCCTACAAGGTGGGAAAGATCTAGTTTTCAAAAAATTTGAAGCTCAGGAATTTGGTTCGCTAGTGATGAATAAAATTATGTTAATACAAATTAATTAAATTAATTTAGATAATAGAATACATTAAATCTATAAAATTACTAAATATGGAAATTATAATGTCAATTTATATTTTGATAATTATAGCACAAAGAAGATATTATACTTTATTTATAAATGTGTAGGTAGATTTATGCTTGGGATCGAGTCATTATATTATGGAAATATTAATTTATATGCCTAGACACTTATGTCAAAGTAAGGGAACTTTTTTTTTCAATTTTATCTATGGATTGATGCTTATGTCCTATAAATATTCATTATATTAAAATATCAATTTCAATGCAAGTTAATTTTTTCATTCATGTTGATATATATCGATCATTCACATAGTTTATATATGATTGTGTATAAATCAAACCTTAGTTCTTCACGTTATACTATATCACCTTGCCAAAAATGAGTTAATGGGATCAATAAGTCATGTTAGCCTTAGACATATATTTATGTCATAAGTTTAGGTTAATGTTTTAATTTTTTAATCAAAAGTTTAATAAAGTAAAAATAAATGAAAAGATCAACAATTATTTATTAAATTATATAGTTTCTCTTTCACACTACTGCTTACAAACTAAAAAATTAAGATATATAAATAAATAAAAAATGACGTCACTTTTAACAAAGCAATTTCAATAAATTAAAATTAAACAAACAAAATCCTAAAAATAAAAAAAGTTAAGTCGAATAATTGAAATTTTCTCTTTTCTTAAATATTACTTTTAATAAATTAATCATACATTTATATTTGATAAATTTGAAACTATTATATATGAAAATGTGATTCAATTTTCTTTTTAAACTTATCTATATAATTCAAATTATTTAGTGTTTTCAAAATACTATAATTTATCTTTTAAACCTAAATGTCATTAAAATGGCCATGAAATTGATTTCTCAATTTCCTTCCAATATGAATCACATATATAACATAATATTAAATCATATTGTTTTTATTTTGATTACCAACTCCCTTGAATATTAATACTTGCCAATTTTCGTCATCTTCAACACCCATTATGCTAGTGAAAAATAATGATAAAGATGATTACATATTTATAATTTTATTCATAAAAGTTTATTGTGTGAGGTATTTCAAACATGTTTATAATAATTTTGAGTGTGTGATAATTTAATTATAGGTAAAAACAAACAAACGAATACCAATAAATATAATTATTATCTTAAATTTATAAACTAACAAGAAAAAAGAATAATCAATGAAAAAATGTCGATTGGAAAATTCAATGTAAGAAATAAATAAAGACCCAAGAAAACTATCATTTATTTATGATGTACACATGCAAACCATGATCCCTAAATTTAAGTAGTGGAAAATGACAAGATCTATTTTTAATTTAAATATATAATAATAATTTCATTATGTATTAAAGAAAATTCATATTAATATATAAAACATTGTCTTTACTCAAACCACTAATTAAATACACAGATTATTACATTGAAAAACACTTACAAATAAAAATATTTTGAGATCTATTTATTTATATCTAGGTATTGGGAAAATCTACCAATCTATAAAAAAAATCTTCTTTTTCTTCATCAACACAAACTAGATGATAAGCAACACAAAATATCAAAAAAAAAAATAGGTTGTTAAGTTGAAGAATTCCCTCCATCATACTTTGATACACCATTATTTAAATTAATCATGGAGATCAACATCGAGAACACCCTCCTTGATAAATTTTAATAAAAGATAGCAAGTTAGAAAGATGCCTCCTTAACCAAATAGGTAGATTGTAGCTCCTTACAAATTACCCTAAAATCCTTCCAATTTGTTTAATGTCCTTTTACAAATATACTAAAAAGGTTGAGGATAAAATTCAATAAATTTAAAATATATTACACTGATCAAGGGTTGAAGAGAAACATAAAATTCCCCTCGTGCCATAAGATAAGGTTTGTCTACCTAAAAAACATGGTGGTATTAGTTTAGGAAGATTTAAGAGTGATGAATAAAACCCTTCTTTCAAAAGTGGGATGAGATTAATGAATGAAGATAACCCATGTATGAAGAATATAATGGATAAATAATTAAACAAAAAGTAATGTTATTGGTTATTAATGTTGGAATCAATGCCACATGGCTATGTGTTATAAAAAAGTATTGTGAAAAGTAGAAAATTGTTGAGGAAAGACTAACTATTAAATCAAGGGAATAATGAGAAAGTTATTTATTTGGATGACACATGGTTAACTAGTTTTTTGTTAAGCTCCATATAACCTTAAAAAAATTTAATCTATTTTTAGTTTAAATTGAGTCAAACTAATAGATATTGAATTATTGAAATTTGAATCTTAGTATATAAAAATGTGATATTCAAATATATTATGCTAATCTTTTTTGATGAAATTAGATTTTAATAAAAATATTAAATATGCCTAAATATATACAAACCTGATTAAAACAAAATTTATGTTAACTATGTAAGCTAAACAGGACAGGTGTATTATGTCATGACTAACTATTGGATTTTAGTCTACGATTATAAAAGTACAAAAAAGGAGGATAAGATCACAATGAGGGATTGTCTATATTTTGTAGTCATGACCTTGTTTACTATGTATCTAATTTGTAGATATAAGGCTATTTAAATGTCTTTGAGGGTATATTGATTAAAATTTTGTGTCGATATGAATTATGGAACACCTCCCAAATAAAAATCCTAATTCATATAAAAAAACCAAATATGAGATCAAATGAAAAGGGTTAAATGTGTAAGAACTAAATAAGATATCCTCAAAAAACCCTGAATAATTCTAATTCTAATTTTGTAACCCCACTAGGATACATAAAAGTTACTCATTTTTTAAAAAAAATCCGTATCTTACATATAAGACCAACATATTAAATTATATACCTAACATATTCATTTAAATAATTAAATGCAAAAATATAATTAACCCATTGGTTAAAATATGATCTATTTAGTTATCAAATACTTTGAAACAAAATAATAGATTTGTATTTATCATGAAATGAATAGTAGAAAGAGACAACTATATTAAAACACTGAATAGTCCTCAAGTATAGATATAAATAATCATATAACCATTATTTTTATATTATTTACAAGTCTCACAACCATTATTGTGCTAAATGGTCATCAATTATAGTGTGCTACATATTACATTTTAGTACTAAATTAGATATATAAGATCAAATGTACATTAGAATAGTTAAGCCTTGTAAACAAATCAATGATGCATACAAATAATGAGTGTGATTCATAAATATTTGGATATATGAAGGGATATCAAGAATCATCAAGGTGATTTTCCTCCAATCACAGACTATCAATCTCCTACGCACTTCTTGGTTGGGAATGGCCCTTCACTTCATAGAAAGGTAGATTAAAGTATTGCAGATATCAAGAATTCAACAAGAATTTGTGTGTAAAATAACTAATACATGTAATAATTGTATAGACCATGGAAAAAAATCATCTATTTAATATTACATCATGCATACACATATAAATTATAAATTATAGATGAATAAAAAATGCCTTAGTTATAAGAATACTTTGGCCAAAGTTTTCATCGTAAAAATTATATCTCTCATGGATTTGAGTTTGTTCCAATCACACATACTCTTTGCTAATGAGTAAGTATTTATCATATGATACCAAGTGGTATATATATGAATTTCATGACAAGATCCTCATATACCTATCACTTTTTATCCAAATGAAGCGCACCTAGTGATTTATAATAAGTAATTCAAGGTATAATAAACATAGATTGCAAATACTATCCAATCCAAAAATATTATTACATGTTGTTTTTAATACAAGGTAAAAGTAATATTCTTTCTCAACATGTCACATTTTTTTGAATAACTCTACCAACAATGTCACATATATAGTTTTTAGGTTCTTTACATTCAAAAACCAAATATGTTTATATACCTAGAAGTTAAAAATTAATGTAATAAATACACTATCTCAATTCCTCAACTTCATATTTTTTTTTAACATAAACTATATAAGATCTGATGGTATATAACTAATTCAGTAATATAAATTAGACAAACATTAGGATGGATTATAAACACAAAATCAAGTCTCCTACTAGTTTTAGTCAATCCCCTAAGCTTCTTATATACTACCTGACATTATTTAACTTTTAATTCCTATTGTATCAATTATTTAAGCCCTATAAGTCATGTATCTTATATATTATAAATATACAACTATCACCTATAAATGTCATATGTACATTCATTCATAATAGTTTATAACATCCAAAAAAATCTTTACCAAAATATATAAACAAATAAAAATACATTTTTAATCTATACAAATTTATCACTAATTATTATAGTCAAGTTCATTTATTTACCATGGAAATACTGATAAACAAGTCAATCGTTTTGAAATATAATGACCCATATAATTCATCTAAAACTTTAAATTATACTCTATTAACATTTCATGTATTTCTAAATAAAAGTATCTATATGTTTAGCTTTGGTCACAAAGATGTTCAATATAATCATGTATTAATACATAGATGAATACATACATACATATATATACAATTATATCTACACATGCACATGTGCGCGTGTGCACGCTTGCACGTACACACACACACACATTTTTTATTTATACAAATTTATTTCAAAATTATAAATCAATTATAACGTACCTTATAGATTGAATACCCCAACTGGGACTATATAACTAGATAGAATACAATTACAAGACTCGTGTGTGTGTGTGTGTGTGTGTGTGTGTGTGTGTGTGTGTGTGTGTGTGTGTGTGTGTGTGTGTGTGTGTGTGTGTGTGTGTGTGTGTGTGTGTGTGTGTGTGTGTGTGTGTGTGTGTGTGTGTGTGTGTGTGTGTGTGTGTGTGTGTGTGTGTGTGTGATATATACTTATTATGTGTGTTCCATTATAGGTCTATGTTATTTTGTCATCATTATATGCCTCACAATAAATATTTCAAGTATTTATAGGAATCACTAATCAAACATAGATAGATCTTGTTTACTATGTTTCATGATTATAATACAAAAACTATAAAAACATTTTTTCATGGAAAGCATACAATTATATTTTTTCCACGTAAATTTTATTTCTACAATTAATAACTGAAGACAATATTACCAAGTTTATTAATAATTTTGTAAGTGAAAAAGAAACATACCCATTTAATCTATAGTCTTAATTTTTAATTAAATATATGACTTGCCAAAGCTACCTCATGTTGTAAGTGAGGTAAGAATGTAGGGTTTCCTTAAATTTTAATAAAATCATGGTAATGATATTAACTCCAAATTCATTATTCATTTTATAATTTAATCACAGTTAAAAAAATATATGGGATACTTTATATAAATGGAGGTTCATTAATCATCCATCCATTCAAATTCTTTAGCAAGGCTCTATATCACATTTATAAGCCTTTATATAGAACCATGTTCTATTCCCAAGTCTATAACTATGAAACTCTATATTTAATTATTGTAATCTACCATTAAATATATATAAATATGATTAAACTCTTAGACCTTTATCAATAAACATTTAATACTTCATTTTTTATTAGAACCTAAGTTTAAAAATAAAAACCAATTATTACAAACTCAAAACTTAACCAACGTAGTTTTATAATGACTATCACTTGAATGTATTGAATGATATATTTCATTCCTTCCTTGTAATGCTATGTTATCCTTTTTTTGTGTCTCCCATTTTCCTATTTTTCATCCTACTATTTTTTCCACTTCACATCCACATTTTGCATGGCCATTACACTCTCATAGTATACTGCGAGTTATTCATTATGAAATCCCATTAATTAATTCTTGATCTGCATATTTCTTAAAATTATTCATACTCCATTACCCTATTTTTTATCATGACCACCACACTCAAAACCTTCTCATCATATTAATTGACGAAGTCAACAAAAATCATAACAACTAATACCAAATTTCATTATTACCTTATTTATTTTAATTTCTAAAACTTATGTGGTAACTTTATTATTTAAACCTTTAGCAATTCAAAACCTATTGAATATAATTTATTTAGGTTATTTTTACCCTATTTATCCTCCTAAGAATACCAACAAATGGCCTAAAAGTATACAAACTTACACAAGATCCACAAAACACCTAACACATTTATGGGTGATAATGTATAAATGGTGTACCTCATCAGAATTCAACATGGACTAATTCATATTTGAGGTTTCATGGAAAAACCATAGTCAATACATAGACTTAATGTATTATGTTAATCAAAAATCATCAAGAAAAGTAACAAACTTAGAACTAATGTGAATATGCTTTACTAACCATAAGGCAAGACAATACAAACCAAACACTCAATATTTTATTAGAATAGTATTATCATTTGTTTCATTTAATTAATAAAGAGTGTAGTAGTGTCTGTGGTTTTAGTTCCATTCTCTCTATCCCAAATGTTGATGTGTGCATCCTCCTTCCCTATGATACTCTCCATATTTTTTATCATGAGGGCGGAACAATCTTACAACGACCTCTATCAAATAAAAAGGTTGTTAGTCTTAGCATGTAATAAAAAAATTAAGTACTTATAATATATAAATATATAGATGAACTTTAATAATGTAAATCAAATATGCAAATGAAATAATAATCAAACATGATTACAATACATATAAACATAGTACATATATAAATATATGCAAATATCATCTAACATAATTTATCATGAAAGTAAACAGTACAATTGTCAACTATACAACATAAATGTCTAGATATTCTATATAAATTAGAAACTAATAACCATTATTTCCACTTCCCTAACTAATACTAATGTATTTTTTTAATAGTGGGAAATTATGTGACTTCCTTCTCCCTAAAAGAAGTCATCTTCCTGATGAATTTTATTTCAATAAATAATTATGGAAATAAATAATAATATTCAATAAAAGATTATTTAAATAGATGATGAAATGACTTATATAATTCCTCATAATGCTTTAATGTAGCATTGTACTCAAAATATTATTCTCACTAAACCTTGCATTGTGACACTTCCTTTTTATACAAGCCAAGATTATGAGTATCACTTATTATGAATAGTTATAATATGACCACCCTTAGATCAAGAGCCTATAATGCATTTTATTCCAAATAATCTAAATGATTAATTATATATTTATTAAGATAAGATACATGAGAAAATATGCATTTGATTTAAATATATTTGAGAAAGCATGTCTATATTCTTTAAGATTGTTCACTTTTCAAACATTGAAGGGTCCCACATGTCTCAATGACAAAATCACTGATTTTATAAACTTAATAACAAATTTTTGGGGTTTAACTTGTAGAAAAACCTTATCTCTAACTAATAATTATCTTGTTTTTCTTTTCAAATCAGCACATGTTTTCTGCCTATCACTAGATTCAACCACTCTTCACCTTACTAACTTTATTGGTTCCTCCATTTCAATAAGAATATCAGGTCCAAAGTTCACTCTATCTTATAACTTGTCCCAATTAGTTTGTGTTACACACCTCCTACCATACAATACATCAAAAGGATCCATTTTCATTGATGATTTTAATGAGTTTTTATAATCAAACTCAACCAATGGTAGGTATTCCTCCCATTTTTATTGTTTTCCATGTCATATATTCTTAAAATATACTCTAGAAGTTGATTCACTCTTTTTTTTAATCCATATGTTTCTGTATTGTAAGTTGTTCTAAATTTTAGCTATGTACCCAATGTTGAATTGAGATTTTTCTATAACCTTGAGGTTATTATAGGGTCCTTATCTAAATATATATATATTTTTAGAAAACTATGTAATATATATACCTCATTTATGATCCTTTTGGTGAGAAGTGGTGCATCATCTGTTAGATTACCTAGAATGAATCATGCTACTTTGATGAGTTTAACCACAATTACAAATTTCATGTCATGATGATTTCTGGACATTGGGAATCCTTGGATAAAGTCCATGCTAATAACTTTCCACTTCAATTATGATATGGAATGTGGGTAAAAAAACACAATAGGATGTATATGTCTATCTTAACTCATTCACATTATGATCATCTAGACATAAATTATACCACATCCTTTTTAATATCCTTCCATAAATATAATGGTACTAGTTCTACTAAGAGCTTAGTTACTCCAAGGTGTCCTTAGTATGGACCATTACATAATAATTTTAGCGTAATAATTCTCAAATTTTTCATGTGACTTAGATAAATTATATCATTATATCTCAAAATCCAATCATTCTTAAATAGAAATTCATTGTATTTATGATAATGAAAATTCTTAACTAATGTTTTCCTTACCTATTCATAGAATTCATCTCCAAGTGAAAATTTTACTACCTAATCTCATAAAGTAATCCTTATAGTGGTCAAATATTTAATGTACCTTTTATAACTAAGTGCATATGTAAATCTAATTTTTTCCCTTAATGTATCTAATGTTGAAATCCAAGTTTGACAAAAATTATAACCATTTCCTTTGATGAGCATTATGGTTATATAGGGTAAATATATTCTCAATTCCTTAATTATTAGTTTTAATTTCACAAGGATATCCCAACAAATAATGCCTCCAAACTTACAAATTCCACACTATGTCAAATAACTCTAGGTGATGCGGAGTATAATTTTCCTCATAAGGATTCAACTTCCTTGATTTGTAAGCTATAACTAAACCATCATGCATAAAAAAATCCTCCTAAAAAATATCTTAAATCATCAATTATATAAAAAAAAATTACCATTTGGATATGGAATGTACGAAATTGGTGTTGAAGTAAGCCTCATTTTTAAAACTAAAAAGGTTTCTTCACACTTATCAGACTACAAAAATTCTTTTCTTTTCATTGAAGAGAGGTGATCATATTTCTCATCTTAGATAAATTTGACACAAATTTCTAATATTAACCTACTAAACCCATAAATAAACACACCTAATTCACATTTTTGAGTGCTAACCACTCCATAATTGATCTGATTTTAGCTGCATCCATATAAATTCCTTTTTCATAGATAATATGTCTTATGTATTGCAATATTCTTCTAAAGAAGGTATGAATAAACAATTTACCATATAATTTATGATTATGTGATCATATCAAGACCATATACAAATGTTTAATATAATCTTCTTCAATTTTTAAATATAGAAGAATATCATTGAGAAATACCAACACATATTGATTAAGGTAATATTTGAACACACAATTCATGAGATTCATAAATGTTGTAGGTGTATTTTTTATCCCAAAAGGGATCATTGTAAAAATTTAATGCTTGTATCAAATATTTAAAGTTGATTTTAAAATGTATTATTCATCAATTCTTAACTGATGGTACTCAACACATAGATTAATATTTTAATTTTTTTTTATATTAGGCATATGATTAAAAATATCATCAATGTGGGGTAACAAATATCTTTTTATTATTATTACATTATTTAATGTTTGGTAGTTTTTGCATAGTAAAAGTGTTTCATCCTTATATTTACTAATGACTATAGGTGCATCACATTGTGAAAAACTTAGCCAAATCAACCCTTTGGATGACACTCTTAATGTTGGGCCTCTAACTTGACGAATTTTGTTGTTATCATTATATAGGGAGCCTTGGAATGAGGTTTAAATATTTAAATGATATCGATAGTGAAGTGAATTTACCTCTTCAGAGGTAGACCTAATAATTCCTCTAAAAAGCATCTTCAAATTATTTTTTAAAAAATAATATTTTATCGAGTGTTCTTTGATTTCCCTAATTTCATCCATTTTGACTAGGAACACTTGGCACCCTTTTTTTTGAGACTTTTTTAATTTAGTAGATCAAAGTTGCCTTAGTTTCACCTCTTTATTTTCTCCTTGAATTTGGGTTTGATTTCAAATCATCTAAACACTCAAAATTATTAATAAAATAATCAAATTTGCCTTTGTTATTATAGAACCAATGCACTCCTAGGATCACATCATATGAAACTTGTGGTGTTTCAAAAAGATAAATAATCATACTAAATTATGGTAATTTTACCTCAACCTATACAAGGAATATTTTAACCTTAACCATGGATTCATTCCCAAATTTAAATCACCAAGAATTTTATATAAAACCAACTTTTGTAGATAATGTAATTAACATTCTAGGAGAATTAAAGCATTCAGTGCCTTTTGTATCTATCAAAATGGAAATAACATTCCCAAATAAAATTTATGATACTATAATGGGAGAGTCTTGAAATTATTCTTGACAATTGTCATCTACTACATGAATTCATTGTTGGAAGCCTCTTTTCTATGATGTAGAGGTGGATGAATTATTATTTATAGCATCTATCTTTCACCAAATATAATCATTAGAATAATGACCTTTTCCATGTGTTCATATTATAGCAGGTGGTCCCTTTCTATAAGAATGATTAAATCCATTGAATTGTTATTTGAAACCACTTCCATGTTTCCTATTCCTTGATGAATTACTAAACCTTGCATTCTAGTTATTAAATTAGTTCTTAGATTTCTCATTTTGTTTATGTTATTCGATCCAAGATCCTATTCAAAAATACTCATGAGATTGAGTATTCTAAAAGATAATAGTGACAATAATGATGGACATTCATGCTATATTTTAGAACTGATGTGAGATCAACCCAAGGCATAATTGTAGGTATTTGGCTTCATGACAGAGCCTACATGGAATAATCTCCAAGAGATGCAATACCACCACTATGGGTTTGATCATAATGGCTGTGAGTTCATGAGTTAGTTACTTGTGTTTAAAAATCCACGCACTTTGCTTTTCCATTTTCTAAATGAAAGGGAGAGGTATTTCAATCTCTAAAATAAACACAAAAAGAGGGAAGAGTAAGGCATGAAAGAGTTTTATAGATCAATATGATATTAATTATTCAACAATCAAGATAAGTGCATCTTGCATAGTTTTACAATTATGTGTTGAGTCTCACCAAAGGTTTTAACTCCAATAATGCACAATGGGAAGTGTTTTGGGAAGTAGTGAAGAATGCTTGATTTTTGAATTCTTACTAAATATAAATAATATAAGTCCATAGTAAATAACCCATAAAATTCTAAGATAATTTTAGGATAACTCATAGGTTATCAGTATTATAGGGAAATTGAAAGGAGTTTATAAAGATGTTATG
Source organism: Torreya grandis (assembly GCA_037957365.1). Taxonomy (NCBI): domain Eukaryota; kingdom Viridiplantae; phylum Streptophyta; class Pinopsida; order Cupressales; family Taxaceae; genus Torreya; species Torreya grandis. Next base: position 61,238 of record JARHVA010011222.1, on the reverse strand, counting down.
TTTGAAAAGCACATCATTACCATTGCATTCATAAAATGATAGAGAGTTAAAACAATTATATCAGCACTAATATTCATTTAAAATTTAAATTAGGGATACTTTGAGAAACAAAGTATGTGTTACACAAACTATGAAATTGCATTCATTAAAAAAGTTCTAGTACAAATGTATTGATCATGGCCAAAATTTTATAGTTCAAAAAGGGTGAAAGAAACTTTAGTGAGATGTTAGTTTGATTCTGACAACACTTTTTAGCTAAAATATTATTGACCTAAAAAATACAATGTACTTATATTTTTATAGATGTTGATGGGATTGGCCCCAATTAGTTTGAGATTCCCATTATGGGCTATGATGGCCACTCCTAATAGTTACAATTTCATAATTCATAAAATAATAAAATTTTATTTGCTTACCCTACAAATTTCTATAGAGGACCACTAAACTAATACATTTAGGTAAAACAAAAGAGCCAACTCATAACTAATTCGACTTTACCTCCTTGACCTCTATCATGGATACCATGAGGTTTAACAACTATTTTAGCTTGGTGAGGTTCATCAAAGTCTCTCTAAAGTTCATTCTACCTAGACCATGAGTCTTTGTATACTCAGAGGAGAGCCTCTATAGACACCTAGACATTAGACACATAGCTGATGATCACTATGTATTGGGTATAGATCTTGAGGACTACCTATGCTCCATTTTTATTAACCTTATCCACTTTTCTCCTCATAACCCTGTAAAAATGACCCAAGTTGAATCTAAATCCTCCCCTAGCTAGTAAAGTGTTGTTTAGGTTGAATAATAGTGAGATACTAACTTCTTTGTAGTAAGACAATATCTTCTTCTTTCCATATTTCATTACTCCCATTACACTTTGGGCTAATGCAAGTTTCTCCTCTATAACAGCCTTCATGCTCCTGATGTACGTCTGATATAAGCTAGAATTTGAAGTGGGAATCAATTTTAATTGAGGGAATATACACTTATTGACTATAGTAGTCAGTTCCTTACACTTGCCATGATTTATATTGATCCTCTCTAGATAGGCCTAGGTCCATTAGGTGAGCACCTAGGTCTCCACCATGGTCTGTAGCACCTTTCCTAAGGTTAAAAAATATATAGGAGGGCATCCTTGACCTTCCCAATTAGCTCATCATGGAATGATCTATTTATTTATGACTCAAGAGTTTATACTTGGCTCTGGATGAATTCAAGAAGTTTATATGACATATCATGGGTCACCCAAATAACTTAGAGTGGGTATTCTACATTATTTTCTTCTCTCATAGGATTCCTCACCTTGGTGAGAGAGAATAATTTCTATTGGGTCTACTAGACCATATGTTTCTCTCTTGCATGAATTTATAGGTGAGGATCCTCTACATACTCCATGTGGTGTGGTCAAAATCCTATTCCATGTATAGGGCACCTTGTATCATCATCTCTAACACTTGTGATATTCAAAACATTCCTTAGGTTTTTGGAGGTATTATTAGGGTGGAGGAGATGGTAGGTGATAGGTAGAAGATGAGATGGATGTTGAATAAAATATTCAAAGTGTATTAAGGATGAAATAATGGTAGGGGTGATGGAGCAGTGTAGGAGAAATACAAATAGAGAGGCCCAATGGAATGTATGTGTTTGCCACTAAATTTTGGTCGTACCCACTTAAGGCTCAATGGGTCCCATGGGAGGGGTATTGCTGACTTTCTATGTCACCCCATAATTGGCACAAGGCTTCCCAAGGCTTAAAAAGAGATATCACACCTAAAATGACCCAAGCACTTCAAGAAAATGGTGTGTAGGTGCTTCCCATCCATGTTCAAGCTCAAGATAGATGTGCAAGTCTGCATAAGAGTAAGAGGATGGTTTGTGCTCACTAAAGGTTCTTGATGTAGGATTCGATGCAGTATTTTATGGTACATGAGTAAAAATGTTCACATGTTTCTGGATATAAGACTCTTGATTTCTAAAATGCCAAAGTAGAGGAAACATGTGAGGAACAATTACAGGTCACAAAAAAAGCACCAAAGACATTTAACTTTTCTGATTAATCTTATTAAAGGACCTCCCTATGCATATACAATGTATTTTCATACACTTGTGAAATATATTACATATTTACCCTTCCATTGCATAAGATGCAACCTAATTTTCACTATTTACACATGGTGGCCAGATGCTCATTTTAGGTAATGAGATTATCAGTTCACCAAGGTCAAATGTTATCCTTCCAAATATCACAACTATGTTTCCTCCTGCCAAAATATCTGAAGGAATCCTTTGAAAAACCATCAAAGTGATGCATGGAATTCCTATAGTGCCACACCTAAGATCAATCATGATGCACCACATGCCAAGTAGCTATCAGATATAATTAAGATTGTTAGAGGTGGTCGAGAAAATATTGAGGTGTTACTAGAATAATTTAATGTAGAAGTAGCTACCAGACATTAATACTTGAGTCCATGCCACTCTCTAACTCTATCAAGGAAATATTTCATTCCTCTATGTACATATATCCTAATATCATCTTACCACAAATTCTAGATCCAATAAGCCTACTGGAATTTATGAATTAACAATTAAACACCATAAGTGAATTTAAAGTTATACCCACCAACCCAAGTGCTGAATTTTTTGTAAACCATGATTTATTCACTATAAAATCTTAAATTTACATTATAAAAGGGTTGAAATATTTTAGCAACCGTACCTACTAAAATTTGCCTTTCATGAGTACTTGTATTACGTAAACCTTATAAATTTATGATAATTAAGTTCATTTTATTTCATTCTTTTGTTGATCTACATGATATTTGTGTGTGTTGATTTTTGTCTATGGGTAATATTCACCCATCTCATTGTCATTCATCCCCAACACCTCTTCATTAAACTCTAAACTCACTTATAGGTCATGTTTTGTGTGCACTCAAGTATGTGTTGGTGTTATTTGTGGATAATTTTTCATCCTTATAAGTATCATGATATGCTCTTGTGACTATATTTAAAACACTTATGTATTTGGAGTGACTTGGTAGAATTTTTTTGATATTGTGTTACTCTTAAAAGGTTGTAATATGTTTACAATATCAAGAGTGCTCACTCTATTCTAGGTGCATCACCTTTTACTTTCAGCATCTCTTACCTTGTCCCACCCTTTTCTCTGAAATATCTTAGGTTTAGATTAGTGGTAGTTTACCTTTCTACTCTTTATGCATATACACTAGTATTAAACTAGGTTCACTTAGAATCTAAGGAATCCAACCTACTCTAGAGGTTCATTCTAAGGAGCATAAGTGTCCCACACTTTGGGGACATTCCCATTGTTATGATGAGATAAATAATGCTTGTGCACATAGCTACATGATAATACTTTCACACCTAATGCATTAGACTCTTGTTCTTAACACAAGGCCTTTGTGCTCAGCCCCACTATCAAGCTTCACCACACTATAGAGCATCTAGGGGTGCATGTTTTTAATGACAATAGTTTTTGGCACACCTAGTGAGACCAAGTTGAATAAAAACTAAGGAAATGGTGGTACCCTTATCTATAAATTATTGAATACATGCCATAGAGCACTTGGTGACTTTGAATGACTAAAATATACTAGTTTAGGTAGTTTGAGTTCTTAAAAATGTGTCTTTCTACCCCCCATTCTATGAAAATGTTGGGTCTACGCCTTCCCATTTCTCATATCAGGCTCATGTGAGCACTTGAAGCCTTTCCCCATTTTAGCAACTATGGTATCTCCCTTATGCTTCTAATCATCCCTCTACAAGTTACCTTTCTCCCAATCAACATTATTTCCCTTATAATTAACCTTAAAAGAGTGTTAGTGATATACACCTTTATTTACAAAGATAGATGAGATAGATTGAAAGAGAGTATGAGTACGATAAATTACAAGATGAGATTGCTCATCAAGATTACACTTAGTAAGAGGTGATGAAATATCACATATAAGAATAAGAGTGCTTGGCTAGGCAAATCATAGCTAAAGAAGATCTTATGTACCAATTTCTTGCATAGATGTAAAAAATTGAAGCATAGCCAGATGCCCCTATTCCTTCCATTCCTAGATTTAAGTAAGCTCCCCTTATGCCTATAGACAAATTATGGGATATAAATATTTCATTCTCAAAATCCCTGACTTTAGGTAGGATAGCTTCATTGCACCTTCAATTAAATCCCCTATTTTCAAAGTACCAAGCTTCAAAAAGTTCATACCTATGCCAATTCAAGAGCCTACACTTGTGCTAGCTCAAAAGCCTGCCTTTCTTAAGGAGACTCAATCACATTTATGTTAGGCCTCTTAGACTATGTATCTTGAATTCATAATTCCCAACCTTATAAATCCACCATCCTCTATGCTAATTTAATCCTCTTGCCCTCCCACCATATCCATTTTCAAAGGAGGACTAGTTGTATGGAAGGAAAAAGTGTAGACCATTCAAATGAGGAGGATAATTTGAGTGAATATGATGAGGAGGTCATCATTGGTAGTAACTTCTACACTACCACACTAAAATAATCAACCCTATTGTGAGAAGAACATTGGTACAGTCAAATTGAGAAATAAGTTGATGAGTAGATGATAAAAGTGGTGGTAGAAGGAGAGGATGATAACAGGGAAGAGTCAATCAATGCCACTTTAGATTACATTCAAAGCCTTGTTCTTGATCTCTCTTGGGTGAATGAGCTATCATTTCAAATTATAAAGGAGGATCTCATAGAATAATCTAACCTTGAAAATGAGTGTGTGATTAAAGAGAGTGACTATGATTACCCCAAGGTGAGCCCATAAGATCAATCATAGACATAGGAGGAGGAATTTTTCTAGGAGGAGCTAGAAGAATTCTATGCAATCTTGTTTGATAAACCAACATCTCCTAATGAGTATACACATGTCTATCTCTATGCTAATGACCATGTTCAATCATATATCCTAGATAGGTAGGGTGTGCACATAGAGGATATTACAACCACATAGATGTTGGAGACATATAGGGAGAAAAGTGCACACATAGGTTTAGATCAATTATCTCAAAGCTTATTTTAATTGAATAATCAATGTTAGTTGTTCAAGCCCAATGTGACATGAGAAAATGTAGAAGAAGTTATGGTGATGATTGGTATCAATCTTTACATGTCTAGTCATGTCATAAAATGGTTTCCAAGAGGCATTTTGGACTTGAAGTAGTAACTGCGATATGATCAAAGGCAACCCACTGAAACCATGAGCTACCCAAGCACCATGTATATGCCTCACATGCTTTACAAGTCTATGCTTGAGAAAATAGCACGGCTAAACACTGAGAAATCTAGAAAGGATTTTTTTGACACTAAACACATAAACCAATTAGGAGAAAGGATTTTGTGTAACATGATGGAGTATTTCATACAATAGGAGACCAAGTAGATGAACTTCCTTGAGCACCTCCTTCAGGGTAACTAGATGCTACTTCTCCTCCACACATCACATATCAATAATAGGATGACATGTAATATAAAGGACCTAATAGGTTTATGCTTTTTATCTAGGAGGGAAAATACCTATGTTAATAGTTTATATATAGTAGATTAGATTAGCCTACATTACATTTCCCTAAGTGCCTATGTGCACATTGTAGAATATTAGTTTTTTTTAATTTTCCCCTAAGTGAATTTTCTAGTTCTATCACTTGTCTTTTTCTCTTTCATTTTGTTGAAGGTAGAACTCAATTCAATCTATCCAAGCATAGGCCAAAAAAGTTATTGTTTTAATGACTCCATGCCAAATGAATCATTTGAAAGGACATTAGATTATCACTTAGGATGAATGTGGCCCATAGAGCTTGCTAGAAGTGTTGAATTTATAAATCACCACCTGATCAGTGTAAGGTTTCCCAAGGATTATAAAGAGATAGTGCACCTACAATGACCCAAGTGCTTTAATCAAATGGTGCACAGGCACTTCTAATCTATACTCATGCTTGAAATAGAGGTATAGGTCTATGTAGGAGTAATAGGATAGTTTGTGCTACTAAAGGTTCATGATGTGTGTTTTCACATAGGATTTTTTGGTGCATAGGTTAAAAGGTACACATGCTTAAGGATGCAGGACCCCTAATTTCTAAAAGGGCAAAGTAAAGGAAATGCATGAGGAGTAATTATAGGTCACAAAGAACATGTTAAAGACCTTCAAATTTCATGCACAATCTTATTTAAGGACCTTATTATAGATAT
>JARHVA010011222.1:2500-50000 GCA_037957365.1 Torreya grandis | reverse complement strand
TAATGCATGATCTACATATTTTGTTCATTTAATCACATTACATTACCTTTTAATTTTCATCACGGATTCCACATGCAAAACCCACTCATCATAGTAGTTGTATAATTCATCCAAAAACATAGCATTGAAAACCTATTTTCATTATGTTGTAATTCCTTTTCCTTCCCAAAAATATGTAGTAACTTTATTATTAAAAACATTACAAATTTAAAACACATTTAATATAATTTATCTATGTTATTTTTACACTATTTATCCTCCTAGGTCACCAAAAAGGTGAACAAAAGTATATAAACATACACAATATCCATTAAACACCCAACACTTTTATAGGTTGAAATGCATAAATGGTTTACCTCAACATAATTTAGCATATACTAATTCATATTTTAGGTTTCATAACAAAATAACAATCAAAACATAAAATTAATGTATTAAATTAATAAAAAGCATCAAGACAAGTAAAAAAAATATAACTAATGAAAACATGCTTTACTAATTACAAGAACATACAATTCAAGGAAAATAGGCAACATTTTTGCAAAATATCATTATCATTTGTTTCAACTAAGTAATCAAGAGTGTAGTGTGTGTGTATGTGCATATTTGGTTCCATTATATCCATCCCCAATGCTTATATTTTCATCATCATCTTATATTATACTCACCATCTATTCCACTTTGTGAAGGTGGGACAATCTTATAATCACCTTGGTGAAACAAAAGGCTAGTTAGCCAAAGCTTGCAAAAAAATAATCAAGTACATAAAATACATAAATATATTAATAAACTATTTTAATTCAAGTAAAATATATAAACAAAATCACATTAAAACATGATTCTAATCCATAGAAACATATTACATCTATAAGCATATTCAAATGTACTCCAATATAATTGATCAGGAAAGCAAATAGTATAATTGTCAACTATACAACATAGATATCTAGATATACTATATAAATAAAAAACTATTAAACATAAGTTCAAATTTCCTTAATAATACTAATTTATATTTTTAAGAGTGGGATAGGATGTGATATCTACCTACATATCTCATATGGGCCTCAAGTTGATGTAGTTCTCACTCCTAGGGTGATTGTGTGATTCGTGATTATGGGAATCTATGATTGTAGCTATAATATTGGTGGAAATTATTGATAATGGATGGAATTGACTTGAAATAAAATAAATTTAGAATTTTCCTATAGCTATTATAATGTTTTACAATTGCAATTAGAATAAATAGTGCTCTTTTTTTTGTGTGTAGTATAAGTGATTACTAATTCTCTTGGATAATATTTGATGTGATTATATAGAGTAATATTTAAATTATTTTCACTAACCAAATTTACAAATTATGTGTGAGAGCCATTTTTAAATGTCTCAAATTAAAAAATTTACTGCAAGAGTGTAGGAGATAATGTTGTGTTAGTGGACAACTCTTAGCTCAACCATATCTAAGAAAGATTATTGAAAAATGCTTGAAATGAAAATATAAGTTTATTGTAAATGAATAGGGTTGAAATATAGATGTTTGTATGATATTTTTATTATTTTTAAGACAATAAAGGTTTTGAGTTAGCAAAATTGTAGATAAACCAAGTAAGCTAGGGATGTCAAGATTAAACATTAGCATGCCATTAACTATTAATTTTACATTTTTTAACTTTCCTCCACTATTATAATGATATAGCAAAATGAGATTACTTTAGTAAATTAGATGTGAACATAATAATGTATACACACTTTGTCTTTTGATGCCTAACCTAATCACCCCATATACCTTATTACAAAACCTACAACAATGCCACTTAAAGTAGTTATTATCCATAAATAAATGTTAATATATGAAAACTAAAATTTTAATTTTTTTATAAGAGATTAAGGAAAATATACAATTGAAAGTATATACAATTTATTTTCCCTATAAATTGAAAGAGGAAAAGTGCTTTCCCTCTTGTTGATGCATTTTGGATAAATGTTGAACCTATGGTGAATTGAGAGTGATCATGTCTTCATTTGAAAAAAAAAATGAATGTTATTGAATTATACATATTATATGCTCCAAATCTCATTTGACTATGTAGAATACTCTATAAAATATTTGGAGGGGAAACCACCAATTGTTGATCACTACATAGAAAAAGTGAAATCATATACATTAAATGTTGCTACACTCTAATTTGTACTACATGTAACATGAAAATCACACTAAAACAAATGGATCTAGACTCTATCTAAAATGTTGAAACTTAAATTATGCTTGATAAATTTTGAAATTGCCATATAGTAAACTTAACATGACTAAATATTATGAATCCTTTATTATACTGAATTGACATTGAATTTTATTTGAAATTTTAAAATATTAAAACCTATGGTAATTTTAAACTTTCCATGAGTAACTATAGGAATGAGTTCATATGCATGTGACACCCCCCATAATATGAAAAATTATGAATTATACTATAACTTTCAAATTACATAGTTCCATAAATATCAAATTTTCTTATGAGGATTTGACATATAAATGCATGCCCATTTTGATGCCTCAATTTTTAAATGAGGGACATTTCCTACAAGTAACATAAATCAAAATAAGTGTTATGTAATATGTTAAAGATGTGATCATCTAGTATCAATTTAATATTTCAATGTGTTGCATTATAGTATCTAAATATAGAATTGAAATTTTATGTCATATATAGATATATCATTGAAGAACATAAGCATCATGTGCATGATATATATCATTCCTCAAAACTAAGAGTTGGGAGTATGCAAAATATATGATATAAATCATGACACTAAAGTATCAAGCAATAAACATATAAGTAATACCAAATGATGTCACATATAATCTATATAATATGTCACATTATAGACATATATAATTAATATGCAAGAGATTAAAAATGTTATTTCTTGATATACTTAACCATACTTAGCCCATTTTCCATTTATCTAACTTACAATCTATAATAGAGCCTTTGCTATAATTTAATCATTGAAAATATCATACATACAACTCTATTTAAGCTAATTTATCCCTATTTAATACATAGGATTATTTAAGACCTATCCTAATAGTCTATGGTCTTCTAGGACAAATCCACACTAGTCAGATAGGTCTACATTGTGAACTTATTCCCTAGTGATACCTTATCGCCCATAGTCTAATCATAAAAATTTCAAACTTATACATTTCACAATGTCTCTTCACTAAATTTAGTAAGTTCAGTTACTAAAATTATTTCAAGTATTCTCTTATATAATAGTATCAAGGTCATGTGTTAATATAATAAGCATAATATTATGGAGATGAGCATTATGGAGATGAACATTGTATAGGACCTTTAATAGTTTGAATTCTTGTTTAGGTGGTAAACATAGAATGATCACATTTACATTGCACAATCACAGGATGGATCTGACTATGCTCTATATAAGGTTAATGTGGTCCCACATGACTAATCTCATGGGACTCACCATTATTTTGTACTATTGGAAAACATCCAAAAAGTGTTGGCTTTAGTCATAAATATTTTAGACAATGCAACTCTTATCCCAAATAAATGCACACCCATGGATCTAAAAGATCATGGGATGGGATGGTAAAATCTTTAGATTGAGTGGGCTAGACTCACTCAGGCCCCTAGATGTTATTAGAAGAAGTAGAAAACAAAATTTTCATCTCTATTTTGGACCCTATGGTGGAACAAGATGATGCGGAGCTCACCAAATATATCGTTGCCAGGGTCAATAGCTACCTCCTGAACATTGATGCTTTTTGGAAATTGGAAAAAGAAATATGGTAACCCAAAGGCCACTTTGAGGTGGTAATTTTGGATAATGTTTTCTTCTAGTTAGATTTAATTTTTTGGAAGATTGTATAAAGCTTCTCTTTGAAGGCCCCTAGTTTATGCGAAAAGCAAGTGTCTCTATCAGAATATGGAAGGCTAGCTTGAGCCTTTGCAACATAACCAAGGAACATAATCCCATGTGGGTCATTTATACTAAAATATAACTATAATAATGGCATATGGAGGTCACTAATTATATTATTAGGGCATTGGACAAACCCATTAAAATTGACCTAGTTACTCTCTCCCACTATAGAATGGTCACTATTTGTTTCCACATCTTCCTATTGGCCAGCAAGCCCATCCTTCATGAAATCAAAATCAAGACAAAGTATGATGTTTCACTTTAGAAAATTGTATATGAAAATAAAGCAATCATTTTCCCACATTATGATGTTCCAAGTCACATACTATAGGAATACCCCAAAAAGGCCAAGATTTAGTAGACTCATCTTAGTAAAGGATCAAATTGGAAATGTCAAATATAGAATTATATATGGTATAATCACTCAAGATCAATTCCCCTGAGCCCTCTTGAGCACTCCCCTACTAAGAATTTAAAAGTGTTTCCTTCTACTAGCATCAAATTAGACTTTTTGGTGGCCTCCCCTTAAAGATTCAAAAAATAAGTGTGAAAGTTGGTTTCAAAATTAGATAGTCATCCTAAATACCTCTCCTCTATATGTTTTAAAGGTAATCCTTATTCAAACTCTTTTGCTCCCCTTATTATGGTTTATGATTCTAAGATAGTAGGTGGGTTAGGTCTCAAAGGGATGCCTCATTATGATCTCTTCCCTCACCTTTCTACTAGGCTCTCCTCTCCCCTTCTTTCCTCATCCCTGCTCCTTCCTAGTAGCCCTTCTCCCTCTACCATTTGTTGGCTTCCCTTTCCCCCCTACCCACTCCCCAAGTCTTATCCTCCTCTCCTAAGTGTCCTTACCCTATGACGGCCTTGTACCCCACCCCCAAACCCTCAACACTTTTTTGTTCCCTTAATTCTGGCCCTAACCCTCATCCCCCTAGCTCTATCCTATGGATTATCATTCCCGTATTTTCACCTATACATAACATGTCCCTCTCCCCTCATACTCCTCCCCTTTCTCCTAACTTTCCTACCTCCCCTCCCCACTTTTTGAGACTAGCCAATCCTTCACCTAGAAGAACCCTATCTTTGTTGACCTAGATGTCTCCCTTACCCTTCCCCCTGAGGCACCCTCCCTCTCCCCCTTCTCAAAATCCTTGATGTTTGGTAAAGAAGTGGGGTAATGTTCTGATCCTCTCTCTCCCTCCTAGGACCTCCCCTAGATGATGGCTTTCTCACATTCTCTAAAAATAAAAAAGGCCAAAAAAGGGCAATATTAGCAATGCTCCTAAACTGATGGATAGAACCCCAAGAATGATTTCAAGTAATTTAGAAAATGTAAAAGAGATTGATAAAGGCTCTCAGAAAAATATTAAGGTCTAACATGATAGGAAATGAAATTTCTCTCATCAAATGTTAGGGGACTAAATAACCCCAAGAAATAAATGACCCTTTGTAAGACAATTGAAAGGTCTAATCCATGTATTATGCTTGTTCAAGAAATAAAAATGTCTTACTCCATACTCAAAGCTAGTGAAACAAAAATCTAGAAATATTCCTGAGTTCTTTCTTAGAAATTTGTAAGTGCTTTAGGTGGCTTGGTAGTCTTTTATAACCCTACTGATCCAAGAGGTGACCTCTTTTGGAATTTAAAAAATCAAATATCAATCTTCTTCACTGATCTTGCTAGCAATGACAAATGTATTTTAACCAATGTTTATGCTCCTAACTCCAAACTAGCTAGGAATATTCTATGGAATATATTATCAAAATTTATAAATACTTACATCAATTAGAATTTGATTGTGGTGGGTGACTTAAATACTCTTCTAATTCTTAGAGATGAAAAAGGTGGACTCATTATCCTCAAAAATAACATGCTAGAGTTTAATGACTTGCTAACTAATCTAGGGTTAGTGGATGTGGACCTTTATGGAAGTCCATTCACATGGTCCAACAAAAGGCTAGGAAAAATATAATACAAGTCTACCTTGATATATTTTTGATCTCCTTAAATTGGGGCATTCTCTTTTTGAGAAAAATTTCTTGTCAACCTAGGATTGGGTCTAACTACGACCCATTGGTATTTGAAGTTGAAAAAATATGTAAGCCTAAATACAACCCCTTCAAATTTGAAAACATGTGGCTTCACCACCACAATCTCATGGAATTACTAAAATATTTGTGGAAAGAACCCATCTCTGGCTTTATCATGCTCATCCTCACAAAAAAAATCAATTTCCTTAAAACCAAATTGAAAATATAGAATAAGGAAGTGTTTAGGGATATATTTTTGAAAAAAAGGCCCTCAAAGTAGAACTTTCAATTATTGAAGAGATTAGTGCCTCTATAAATTATAATAATCTTGTGGATATAAAATAAAAATACCTCCTATGTCAATTTCATAACCTAGAAGCTAAAGATGGGTCCTTATAGAAGTAAAAATCTAGATGCTTATGGTTGAAGGAGAGTGATAGTGACACATATTTTTTTACCCTTCAACATCAAGATAGATAAATATTAATAGAATATCCCAATTAAAAATGGAAAATGGGACCATTACTAGGGATGAAGAAAACATATCCCACCATATTATAAATTTTTGTAGGAACCTTCTCTTGAATGATGGATCTCTAGAGGATTCTTTAGTCTCTTATATTTTCTCAAACTTTGAAAAAGTCTTCTATGCTATTGAAAATGCTTCCCTCATCAATATTTCCACAAGTGAGGAAATTAAAAGTGTATTTTTCCACATGGAAGGGTTCAAGGATTTTGGACATGATGGTTTCCCACTATTTTCCTTCTAAAAGTTTTTGAACATTATACACTTAGACTTTGAAGAAGCTACTAGAGAATTTTTTCATTCCAAATCCATACTCACATAAATTAACAACACCTTTCCATTTCTAATTCTAAGAAACCAAGGTGCCACTAACATCTAGGATTTTTGGCCTATCAACCTTTGTAATACCACCTACCAAATTTGGGTCTCTATTTTGTTAAAACACATGCAATCTCTTCTAGATAAAGTCACTTGCAAATAATAGGGGGCCTTTGTGATAACTACACAAATCACAAATGACATTTACCTAACTCGTGAAGCTATTCATTCCATCTCCAAATCCTCAAGAGAGGGCATGTTTCTCAAGCTAGACATGTCAAAAACTTATGACTAGGTTTTCTAGTGTTTCCTAATGCAAATTATGGAAAAATTAGGGCTAAACCATGATACCAAAAAACCTATCTACAATTATATTTCCACCCCCAATTTTTTTAAATATAAGTGGTATCCCAAAAAAAAAAAATTCTTCAATAGGCTTGAGGTATGGAGATCCCCTCTCTCCATACCTCTTTATCATTTTAGCAAGAACCTTGGGAAGAAGCTTGAGGAGATTATTCTCTTAGGGAATTAGAAAAAGTATCTCAAGAGCCTAGAATATTAAACCCATCACTCACCAGAATTTTTGAAGATGATACCATTATCTTAGGAGACACTTATGTTGAGGAAGCTAAACATCTAAAATACATCTTAAACAAATATGAAAATGTTTCCAACCAATGTATCAACTTCTAAAAGAGCTCCCTTTTCTTTATCAGTACCCCTTCTATAGTAGAAAAGAATTTCCAAAATTCTACACTATCAAGTTGGCAAACTATCTACAAGATAATTGGGCATCATTTTATTTTTAGGCAAAATGGAATTTCAACATTGGAATCCTCTAATTGATTGCATTCAAAGGAAATTATTGGGATAGAAGGGTCAACTTCTTACCCAAGTAGGGAAATACTATATTATTAAGCCCTTTATCTAGATCATTCTCATATACCAAATGTCTATTTTTATAATGTCATCTACTATTGAATCTAAGATTGAAAAAATCTAAAAAAACTTCCTATGGAGAAGAACTGAAGAAAAATTTAAATTCAATCTTATTGCATGGGATAAATTCTATCTTCTAAAAGCTTATGGAGGTCTTGGCTTGAGAAGCATCAAATCCATAAATAGAGCCCTATTATCAAAAATGGATTGGTGCCTAATGAAAGAGAATACAAAATGAATAAGAACCATAAAGGATAAATACCTGTAAGCAGTGGAAGAGGGTGCCTTTATATGGTAAAAAGGCCCTTCTAGAAAATCCACCATCTGGAAATTCATATCCACCTATAATAACCTTTTAAAGAAAGGCATCTTATGGAAAATTGGGAATGGTGAGAAAATTGAATTCTGGGAAGATGTCTAGTTATCTCTCACTCCCATCTCTACTTAGGAGACTTAGGTGGGATGGTATAGATAATTCAAGTAGAGATGGGGATCTAAAATCAAAAATTACTAGGAAATCAAGGATGGAACAAAATTATAGAAAGTCCTCCCTAGTGAAGATCTACCACTAGAAGAGGCTCAATCTAATCATAACCTCAACTTAGTATTAACACAAGTCCACATCCCCTTATTCTAAAAGGAGGATCATTTTATTTGGTGGGTAGAAGATAATGGCTCCTACTTGGTGGCCTTAGGTCATGCCACTGACCTTAATTTGGAAATTGAATGGAGTCTATGGAAAATATTTTGGGTAAATCATCTGACACCTAGAGTCAATTTCTTTTCTTGGCTTGTGGCATAGAATACAATTCTAGCAATAGAAAACTTAGACAAAATGGGGCTAAGTTTTCCCAACATGTGCCCAATTTGTCGAAGTATGGAATATTCTATTCATCACATTTTTATTGAATGCCCTTTCATCTTGACTCTATTAAATGGATTACTAAATCAACTTAACATGGATTGGGTTAAACCAAACAATTTCCTTGATCTTATTATGGAATAAAATTCTACCTATAATATCCCTTCCCTAGTGTTATTTTAGCATCTTGTCCTCCCCCATTTGTTTCGGTGTGTTTTGAAAATTTTCAATCATGGTAATTTTCTCAACAAAAGATATTAGTTTAAAACCATCTTCCCCTACCTCTACCAGATCATTATGGAAAAATGGAAAGCATTCCCCCCATTCATAAGGATATTTCCCCCTAACACTTCATATTCTCAAAAAATGTGACATCCAATAGGTTATATTCTCTCCCTCAAAATATTTAGTCCTCAAGCACACTAAATGGAAGGCTCCCCTAAAATGCTGGGTGAAACTAAACTTTGACGACACCTCCAAGGGCAAAGTAGATCCTACAATGGGTAGAGGTATTTCATGTAATTTTAAAGGGAATTTGTTGGCTACATATGAAATTGTAATGGGAACCCAAATGAATTACCAATTTGAGGATAAGGCTGCCCTATGGGGTATATATTCGGCAAAAAGCATCCACCATAATAGGATCATTATTTTTAAAGACTTGATGAACATCCTAAATTCCTTAAAAGGAAAGAATACATAGTCACACATCATTAAGTGCATCATTGGTGAGGCTAAGCATCTCTTGAAGGGTGTTTCTCATGTTCAACTCATACACACCTATAGTGAAGGAAACTAGGTGGCCGAACTGCTCACCAACATTAGACTTGATCTCCACCTTTTAACTAACTATCATAATGCAAGTAGCATCTCATATAATGTCCTTAATGCCATTCAAGATGAAGGTAATAATTTAAGTTAGAAAATGATTTATCCGCGTGTATGACCTCATTTCAAAGGGGTGGATCTCAATTAGATAAATCCATAATTATTCCAAAGAGAGGGTTCTTAATTATTTTTATGATCCTTTGATGCAACATCAAAACCATTCATGCTCTTTTTTAATTCACCCCATCTAGAAATATCATTCAACCCATATTAGCTCTATGCACATAGTCTCCAATGGGGTGATGGGAATAGGTTGCAACCTACTTCCTAGAAGGAGGTTTGTGAATAGAATAAATTATGGAAGAAGTTTAAAAAGGGAAGACTCACATAATTCATAGAATGGGTTTTGGAACATAATGCTGAGATTTCCCATGACTTCATGTTAGCATGGAATAAGTAAAAAGTGACCATCCACAACATCATTAATAAAGTTTTGAAGGAGTTCATCAGTGAATAAAATGGAATGTCATGTGAAAACACAAAGGCTTTTAAAGATTAGTTAAAAAACAAGAGTTCCTAAAACACTTTTTTAGAATAAATGACTTTGTGTAGATAGACAAAAAAGGATTTCCATGGGCTGATCTTCTACATTACTAGCCTGACATTTTCTGTTAAATCATGTGGTTCATGACACTCAAAGGTAAATATACACTTATTTTCTCCCACCATTTTTTTCTTTATAATCATTTGATTATATATAAAATTAGTTTGCCCTACTTTTTACTAAATTCCCTTGAGAGTACTATCCTATTTCACTAATTGAATGACACAAATCTCATCCTTCACTAAGACTTGATTCTCCTTCTAGTTATACATGGTCAAGCTCTCTATGTTTGGGAGGTCCCCTTAGGGGATCTTCCTTTAAGGATGACTCCCTAGTGGAGGATCCCACTGAGGGATCCCACAATATCTCTAATCACACCCCTAGGATAGTTTATCAAAGTCCTCCCTAATGATATCTCCCTTAAACTATTTATCCCCAAATTAAAACCTATTACTTTGGAACTCTGTACCCCTACAAAGATAACTTGAAAATGAAAATCCATTGTTATGGATGAGCTAAAAAAGAAGAAACTCTAACTTGAGAATTCAACTTCAAGGTTTAGTAAGCAGGGTTAGGTCTATCCAAACTCACTTAGGATTAGAATTCACTCCATAAATAGGATGAATCCACTATTCAGTATTTTATCCCTTCTACATATCCTACTCTATCCCATACCTTTCAATTTCCAAAGGTTTTAAAATACCCCCTCAGTGTTACCCTAAGGGGGTCCCCACTAAGCAATCCCCCTTGCATGCTAAAGGAAAAAAGAAGGCTATAATGATCTTCCCTAGAGAAATTATTGAATCCCTTGAGAACCACACATGGGAGAAAAAATAAAAGGAAAGATAGATCATTCTAGTGAAGGACACTTCAGATGTTGAAGACCCCCAGGAGGTACTTTCCTTATAGTTCTGTTCTAGTTTCCTATTTTTGTTTTTGTTTTTGTTATAGTTTTGTACCTTTTTTTTCATTTCTCAACCTTGTTGAATGCATATTGATACTATTGTACTACACTATGGTTGTTATAGGTATCTTTAAAACTTGGCTTTTACTTTATCAAATAAAAAGGCCACTTTTTATTCCCCCATTACATCTCTCTACCAATTTATCTAAACTTTAATAAAAATAGTACTATTTCATCCTATTTAAATTAAGCATCATTCAAAAAATAATAATTTAAGTATGAATACTATTTATTGTTGAACATGTTAATTAGTATTATAGATTTAACCATTTTATTTTCATAATCATAGATCACACATTCACCCTAGAAGGGATAACTAGATCAAGATAAATTTTTTTTGGCTATGTAGGAAGTGATTAGTGACTAGAGGTTTTTTAGGCCATCTCAATTAGCTTTAGTAACACATTTTCATCTCCCTTTGTTATCTAATTTCTATCTATGACATGTGTAGGACTAATGATTTTTATTATTTAGGTGTGTGGCACATCATATCATCACATCGATCTTAAAAATCAATCCTTTCAAGTTTTTGTATAAGGCTATATGTAAAAATCATACACAATCAAGAAGGATGTAATCGAATTATCAAGCCAAGGTTATAGTGCACCCACGTCCACCTCCTATGGGCTTGTCCTGACCAATTATGAGCACTATTTTATAACACAAATATGCTTTCATGTCTATTTAAATATTTTATGACTTAAAGTAGTCCTACACATTCATATTTATTTCATTTCTAAGGGACACTCTTTAAACCTAGTCCAATTTACTATTTTTAGTAAATTTATGAATTTTGTAAATTATATATCATATTTTATTTGACTAAATTTTAATATCAAATCAATATATATTATAATTTATATTTCAATAATTTAATTCAATTAGTTTAAAAACACTTAAATTTAAAGGGTTAATCATTTTGGTGAACCCCTATTTTTTGAATATTGCTTTTTTCCTTGATTATTTGGATAAGATTTCTTTAACTTTTTGTAAATTTTTGGAATAAAAATCAATATTATTTACCCTTAGATGAAATATGACACAAAATTATTATTTATCTAACCTTGGATTAAATTGAAAACTAAAGAAATTATATTTTCTACCTTGGATCATTCTTACACAATCTCTTTCATTCCACATTGAGTTTAAATTTGTTTAATGTATGAAACTAAAAGTCTTTCACTTTTATTTTCTATTTTATTTTTCTATTTTTAGAGATAATTTTCCTCCAATTTTTAAACTACTTAGTGATTTTCATGAATGGGTACATCATGTACTATTTATATACGTCATGGAGTGAGAGGTTTACCCTAGTACTTATATCCATAGTATAAACACTAATCAAATAGTCTAGTTTTCCATGTTCCTCATAGTATATCATAAATTTCATGCATCCCTTATTTATACTATAGTAATCCTAATTTAGCAATTTGATTTGTGATGCACCAGATATGAGTGTATCATCTAAGGAATTTGTTGGCATTCTTCCCTCAAAATTGATGTTAATTGGCTAGAAGAATGGTTCTAGGTCTTTGTAGTTAGTGATATGAAACATTAGAACAATATTAATAAGCCAATTATAAATTATAATTTAGAGTCTAAAAATCATTCAAACCCTTTCTTATATCATTGGCATACCTTTATTTTTTTTTATATTAAATTCATAGTCAGTAGCATAACTTGACTTATATCACAATGTATTTTTAATGGGTTAAATGAATGAAGTATCTCTCACATGTTTTAGATTAAAGTAAAATCAAGTTTTGATGGGGCCCTGAAACCCAATACAAATCAAGAAAAATAAAACAATACAAACTGCCAGGAAAGGCAAACCCACTAAAAATAGTACCAAAACCAGGTTTTATAAGGACCTAAAACCTAATCAAAACTAGGACTTACAGCTTGAAACAATGCTAAAAAATAAACATCATAAACAACAAGCATTACCTAAGAATGAAGATGACACCGTCAGATCCAACAATAATGATGACCAAACCCAGGGTCGAGCCAGCAAACCCTAAAATTGCGCTGCCCACAAAAACAACACCACCAACAAAGGGACAAGAACCAGAACTACCGCCACCAACGCCCATTCCATTCACTTGATCAACTACCCAAACTCCCCCTCTATAGAGGAAACACTGCCATGGGAATCAAAAAATCATCGAATAAATCTCCAACCTCTGTTAACACCTCAATAAGAACAGCGACCCCAGTTTACAGAAAGTGATGGCAAATAAGGCAGCCATAAAGGTTAGGGCTTAGTACAAAACCACAGCTGCTAAATAACACTCTATGTGGCTCCACCACAGGGGTTTCCCCCAACAAAACCATAGTGTATAACACACCAAACACCTACCTACACGCCCATACAGCATAGGTAGAACTGCCCCTAAAACATAGGCACACAGATCACGCCCAGAGCTTGACCCGACTACCCGTAGCGGCCTCCATAAAAAACCCTGTATGACTCCCCCACGGCACCAAAGAAATACACACAAGCTGGAGATCCAACCCTGTTTCCAAAATAAAGTTCCATGCATTAGCAGATCTGGCATTAGATGCCACACAGATGCAAGGGTTTGAGGGGGCCATGCACTCGCACGGCCGCTCTCCCTTTGAATCTATCTTTAATTTAAGTATCTCTCACATGTTGCATATAATTATAGTTTCATTTTTTACATATATCATTATTTATCAACATGTTCTTTATTATGTTTAAGCATGGATTAAATATTACTCACATCAAATAGAACATAGATAGAAAGAGGAATCTACCCCTTGTAAATAAAGTTAGCATATGCCCTCTCTTATTAATAATACTTATTGATATAATATGAAAGATAATATATTTCATATAAAAACCAAATTCCATATAGAATGTACACAACCTATTATTCTCCCTCCTCATCTCCTTCAACTTAATTATATTCATTAACCCATTACTATTTTTCATAAAAGTCTTATACTCTAAGCTCATGTTGATGTTGTCCAAAATATAAGTGTATGGCCACCTTTACCTCCCCAACCCAATATAATCATAGTGTTACTCCTCCTCCACATCATCCAAGATAAGTTTTTCAACCCAAGGGATATGATATCATTGATCAGTTAATTAAAACTCCTCCAAGAATTTATATTTTAGAGCCATTACAAAAGGAACCAACTTAAACAGATATCTTAAACGTAATATTACATGTTAAACTATTCATATTGTCAAAAACCCAACATCATTTTCTTCTAATGTGAATACTTTCAAGTATATTTATCACACTACTAATTTCAATAAATAATATATACCTTTAAACATATCATCAAGTAAAGTTTCCCATTATTTCTTCAAATTCAAGTAGATATATAACTAGTTAAATGTGTATTAGTTGACCATGATTTTGAAACAAATATTTATAGTTATGAATTCATAGACATACCTAGATTCAATATAGATAATACTAAAAATTCAAATAAAAATATACATGACTTTGATAGCATTCCTAAGAAAATATTGGGCACTATCATAATGGATTTATTACTGGTTCCCAAATAAAATCCTACATATTTCCAAGTTTTCTACAAGAAATTACAATATAATTTACTCTTACGTCAACCTTGGATTCATGGAATGGAAGCTATACCTTATAAATTTTATATATGTATCATTTTTTAGTTTGATTTGCATGAATATACAATATATATGATGACACACATTTTTGTTATTAAAAAATGACATAATCAAAACTAAATAAAGTCTCTATAATACTATCTCAATAATCAATTATAATGGAAGAAATTAATACTTATGAAGTGGGTGAATCAATAAATATACATGACACCTCACCAAATGCTCAAATTCCTAATTAAATATAAGGAAACATCAATGAAGATACACCATAAGTTCAAATCCATAAGCAAATATAATTTCCTATTAAGGAATCTATGTAAAAAGTATTAAATTTTAATAAAATGGAAGAGCCTACTAAGGAAACTATGATAAAAATGATAATTATTACATACCTAAATTAAAGTATCCAAAAAAATCTACACCAAAATACAATTGAAATAGATCTTATTAAGGAACTGCCATTATTGGTCAGTTCTAAAAATAATTTTATAATCAAATATTACTATAAAATTCATGGTGAAGATACACAATAACTTACAAATGAGAAACTCTGCAATCTAACTTTTAATCCCATTAACCAATTTTAATACTTATCTCATTATTTATTTACATATTTAGGAATGGTTGATTATCAAGATATTTCTTCTTTATAAATTAAGGTTAAAATACCCATTTTATTACATCCCAATTTCACC
Organism: Torreya grandis; assembly: GCA_037957365.1. NCBI lineage: Eukaryota > Viridiplantae > Streptophyta > Pinopsida > Cupressales > Taxaceae > Torreya > Torreya grandis. The sequence goes on along the minus strand of JARHVA010011222.1, from coordinate 34,657 downwards.
CTATGATTTTACCTTTAAATCTGTCGATTTGAATTGGTTAAAATTGATTCCTTAATTCTTTTATTTGAGCACTATGACAAATGTTGTAGGAAACAATGATATTTATAATTTGTCTACATGATGTTATAGTTGAATTTTATTATTCTATGCATTATATTTGTATTCTTGTTAGTTTTGTATATTTGATTATATATATGATGACTCAGACTAACTAGATATTTAGTATGAAGTGGATCCAAGATTGGTCTCACCCTTAGAGCATGATGAGGGAGAGCATCATCTGAGAAGGTAGTGCAAATGGGATGATTTCAGTATGATAGAATGGAAATGCTAGTAACCAAATTCACACACCATAGTAGTTTGACTTCTTAAATTCTTTACAGTAATATGGTTTGCTAAGAATTATGCTCATTAATTCTAGAATAGTTAAATTAATCATATTTCAATTGTGCTTTAGAAATAAATGAGTTTCTATTCTAAAATTGGTTATAGTGATTACTATGTTGTGAGATGATTTATATTTATGTCATTAATGTAGCTTTTAATAGGAAATTAAAATAGTAGTAATGTTATAGTTAATTTGTCAAAACAAATATCTATATCAATCTTAAATTATTTAATTATAATAGACAATGATTAAATTGTGATATTCAACTTATTAATTATGATAATTAATATGGGAAGAAATTCTAATTAAACACTAGGAATATATACTATAAAAGACTTATCTGGAATTGATTTTTATTAATACATGAAATATTTTGTTGACTTTACTTGTAAAATGGAAGTTGAGTTACATAATTATCAACTTGGCAAATCAAGAGAGATAAATTAGAAATTTATTTGATGATTACTTGTGGGATTCCTAGTTAATGAGTTGGAACAAAGCCTATAGCTTTGGTTTCAAATGGCATGAAAAATGGAAATTGGAGTCAAATCATTTTAAGGAGAGGAAAGATAATTTTTTTTTTAGATATGGAAAATTCATGGTAAGTTGGAAGAAGAAAGAATGCTTTGGAAGCAAGAAGGGAAATGTCATCATCGACAAGGGAAAAGTGTACCAGGTGGGTACTGTAATTACATAATAGTGTATTTTGTATTGAAATAATTATGGGTTTTAGGGTATATTAAAATTAGGGGAAACATTTTGGAATCCATATAAATCTTTAGGGAAATAAATTTTGGGCAATCACCTTAAAAATTAGAAATCTATCTATAATAACCGAAATTTTATTAACCCAAATGAAAGAATTAGGGATTATAAATTTACACAATATTTTTACATTAGAAAATATCTAAGAAACATGTGAATAAACCTTGTGGAAACATTTGGGAAATCTTATGTTAGTCTCTCTTTAGAAACTAGGATTCTATATGTATTGCCCAAAATAAATTATTAGAGGTGATAGTGACTTGTAAGTCATAGTTAAATTTAGAAAAATGTTAATAAGTAACAAATTTGAAATTAGTGGGTGAGGAATTCATCATTAGGATAATATAAATGATATATTCTATATTTTAGTATATATATTTTTTCTTAAAAGTAATGAATGAATTTAATTTATTATAATATCTAGATTTTTCAAACATTGCCATATCAAGTCATATTGTTTTCTTTTATTTCTATTAAGCTATACAAAAGGGTAGTGTCATTAGCATCTTATTATATTACATTTTTAAATATAAATGGAACCTCTATATTTCTTTAATTTAACCTTTTAGCAACACCATCGATCCATAGTTACCACTTTTTAAATGTTATTTTCATCCTTACTGCCTAAACTCAGTGAAATGCATCCCATTTTAGTCAAAGTTTTCAATTGATTTATTAAACCCTCTACCTTTTTAGAATTAAAATTAACACCATATCAAGTTCTATTATTTTTTTTAATTCATCAAAATAGAAACATCACCACACTCTTTGCCTCTACTATTTTGATTTAGCAGAGCCATGTCCCATTCTAGCAAGGATTTCAACAAACTCTTGAAACCCTTTGGCACTTTTAGGTATAATACCAATTGAATTGTAGCTACATGACTTGGAATTAAGTATATAAGTCATATTTATTATAGACATGGTGCATGATTCACTTAACATTTTAGTCTTACATTTATCCAATTTATTGTGAAAGACTTTGTCCTCAGTTATCCCATGATTTTCATTGTTGACCAAGACTATTAATTTTACAATATTGTTAACTAATGGAAAGGACTCGAGTGAAACCCACCTTTACTTAATTATTAAATTTTATTTCTATAAATATTTAATAATATTGTTGTAAAATTTTATATGCATGAATATACTTAATCAATAGAGTTTTAATATTATTATATTTAAATATATAATAAATATGACTAGATATTTGATTCAGTAGAAAGTATTTAGATAATATGATTTATATAATATTAAATATTATATTATTTAAATTAATATGTATTAATAATTACATAGTATTTATATGTAATTTATGATAAGGTCTAACCTTTTTCAAAATGCATATCATACTTGAAATTTCCTAAGATAAATATAAATTAAATGCCCTAGGAATCGAGCAGCGGTCCTGCAAAGGAAAATTTTGATGACAGCCATTTGTGAGCAATTCCTTCGACTTTGTATTCTCAGGGTTGTTGGATCAAACTTGGGTGACTGCTTTGTTCATTTTGGATATGGGTCGCTATTGTGCTGGTCTCGTGAAGATGCTGATTAAGGATGCCAAGGCTGCGGGCAGTGCATTTTTAGGGTTTGAGGGCATGGTGGAGCACGGCTATTTTCTTGACATGGCTATGGCCATCATTATTTTTGGATCTGATGGTGTTTCCATCAAATCAAAGTGACAGAGAAACAAAAGGTATTTTGTAGAATTTTCATGTCATGAAAAATGCTTGTGTGTCATTATTATTTATTGCAATGGTAACCTGCATTATTGGCTAGGGTAGAATGCTAAAGATATATATATTTTAGCATTATTTACCCTATTCTGTAAGTTTTTTGAGGTTTCAGGTCCTTGTAAAACTTGGGTACTTTTATTGGACTATGTTTGTGGTTTCAGGTCCCTGTAAAACTTTATTTTGATACTACTTTGTAGTAGGTTTCAAGATTGCTTTTCCTAGTGGTTGTTAATGCTTTATCTTTCTTGATTCTATTATAGGGTTTTGTGGTCCCTTTAAAACCTACTTTTACCATAATCTAAAACATACAAGTTGATAGTCGACATTATTTTTAAACCCCATAAGTAAATTATCTAGGGGCAGGAGAAAATATAGAAATTTTGAATATTTGGCATTTTTCCTTTTTATATGCAACTTATGAGGAATCTTTCAAAATAAGTTTGAAAATTATTTAATTTTGTAAATACTTATTTCTATGTTAGATTAACTATCTGTAAAATTGACAATTAGTGCCTTTCATAAATTTTGTTAATTTTAGGGGAAGTAAAACTTAAACATTCTAGAAAATGTCAGAAAGATATTTGTTTCTTAAATGTACTTCCTCTATAGCAATAATTGAATTTTTCTTGAATTGTCTATTGTATAAAAGATAATAAATACTTTTATCATCATATTTGGTTGTCATGGTTTTGTCGATGTATGCTTATTACATAAGATATTCCATGTATATGTTATTGATCCTTAGATTAGTTTACCCATTTGGTAAGCCTATGCTTTGGATTATATATTTGTTATGTTTTTTCATGGATCCTATAGTGATCATAATATGCAAGCAGTGAGATAATTTCTCAAGCCTGGCTAGCATCACCAATGATGAATCTGGATAACTTGATCAAGTGATGTGTTATGAATTTGACTGATCTAGATGATCATATGTTATTTAAAACTTTGGCCAAAGTAATGTTAGACTAACATTGTCAACTCATATGTGTGATTTACATGTTGTACAATATCATAGTAGAAACATACTTTTCTTTATGATACACATCATGTAGTATAATCTTATATCACATGGGGGTACTAACATGCTCCATTCTAGATTCCTCCACCATTCTATCTTCCTATCCATGTAGGGATGTCCATTCCCTGATAGAGGATTGTGTAGGGGATTATTGTTCTGTGGTTAGAGTGGTAAAGAACTTAGATGATGCTCTCCTTCCCCCACTATAGTACATTCCTAGAGAACATTTGCAGTTATCAAAGATAAATGAGTTGGTTCAACTTGAGCTCCAAAGAGTTAGTTATCTTTTATAAGGTTGATTGCCTATTGAAATTATAAAAGTACTATTATTTACTTGAACAACTATTTTTATATAAGGATACCAACTATATCTATGTCATTATGTATTTCCTTTCATGAATTTGTAACCCTTTATCTTGCATTGGAAATTAAAGTTTAAAATTTGATGTTTATCTATTAAACATATAAATTATAGTTTTATAATTATAAATACAATACTTGTTGAGGATGTTAATAAAAAAATACTGCTTTTTGTTTTAGAATAACTAGGAAGGTTATTACATGTGATATCAGAGCTTAGGCTTGAACTCTATGACTTAATGAGTCTACTAACATTTTTGAATTCTTATTTTCAGTGAGAAAGAAGAATGGTGCAAACTAGTGCTTTAGCGGATGGTCCATTGAGTAATAATAACCCACCCATGGATCCTAGTCTAGTTGCTACTGACCAGTTAGAAAATTTAGATCAATTACTCACAGTCATGAGGGATACAAGGGATCTAATTTCAGCCCTAAAATAGGAGGTTTATGGTCATGGTGATGAACAACATCAAGAAGTACTTATTGAGTACCCTTTTGAACAAAATAATTATCATGATACGAGAGCTTAAGTAGTTGTATGACTATCTAGGTTTATGAAAAAGGTGAGTCGACCTAATTTTGATGAAACTATTTTAGGTGATGGAACCAAATCATGGTTGACTAAGATGGAGAAGTATTTCAAGATTCAAAACTACTCCAAAATCACTAAGGTAGTTTGGGGAGCTTACCAATTGGATGGTGAAGTATCTACTTGGTGGGATAATAAGAAAATGGAGATGAACCTTAACTCAAACACCATAACTTAGGGGTAGTTAATGATGTTGTTCAAGTCATGGTGGTTTCCTCAACTTTACTTTGAGTAGAACGTTATAGATTTTTAGAATTTGAATGAAGGACAGTTGTCAGTAAATGAGTATTGGGATTAGTTTACCAAAATTATAAAATATGTGTCTTAGTATCAAGCCAATGAAAGGTTTAGAGTTATTAAATTTATTATGGGATTAAAACCCTAGATTGGAGGTCAGGTAGATATTCATGAGCCTTTTATTATAGACCAAGTTTTTGAGAAGGTAGTAAAATAAGAACAAAAATTGAAGTCTCTAGCTCAAGTTAGGGAATATTTCAAGAAGAAGAACTCGAATAAAAGGAGTCGAGACTCCAAGGAGAATTTAAGGAATAAGAATGTAAAATTCAATAGTGGATCTAGTAATAGGAAACTAGGTAATGGCTCCAAAGGTAGTTTTCAAGGAAACTCTCAAACTACTAGGAAAGGACCACCAAGCAGTTATTTCACTTGTAGAGTAAATAACTATGTTCATGAATGTCCTCATGAAAATTCTAAGAAAAAAGGTCCACACCCTCAATAGAGAGATTTTTAGTAGTGTATTCATGCAGGAATCGATAATTGGTAAGTTGAATTTCAGGCATCACCATAGAACTATAAGTTATTTTATTTGAACATCTAATTTTTGTTTTGATATATACATGGGCTACTAAATGTTTTATATCTCCTATAGCGCTTAGCAAGTTTTTAAGAAAAATTGGATATACGGAAAATGCATGGTTAGTATAATATGGGAATGACTCTAAAGTCATGGTTGATAAGTGTCTTGTCGAAGCAATGATTGAGTTGCCTAAATTCACAACTATAGTGGATTTATATGTATCTCCACTAGGATCATGTGACATAATTCTATGAGTAATCTAGCTTGCTAATCAAAAATCTAAAGTTGACTATTAGTTGAAGAAGGTTGAATGTCTAGATGATTTTAGGAATCTAACCCAACTATAGGGTGATAAGAGAGAGTTGTAGCTTAGGAAAATTTCTAAAATATAACTCAAAAGGGCTCAATAAAAAGGAATAAAAGAATTTATCATCAAGATAAATGAAATATAGGAAACTAGGGAACCAACTCTTAGAGACTATCCTTTTGTTAGAGATTTCCATGATGTGTTTCCTAAGGAAATACTAGGTTTTCCTCCCAAATTTGAGTTTGAGTTCTCTATTGATATCATAATTGGATTGAAACAAAAATATAAAGCATCATATAGGATGATGACCACTAAATTGGTTTATTTAAAGGCACAAATCCTAGAGTTATTATATAAGGGATTGATTAGGCCTAGTGTGTCACCATGGGGTGCGCTAGTCATTTTGTTAAAGAAGAAGGATGATACCATTTGAATTTGCATTGATTATAGAGTGCTAAACAATGAAAAAATCAATAACATGTATCCACTACCTCATATAGATGATCTTTTTGACCAAATATGTGGTGGAGCGATATTTTATGAAATAGATCTTAGATCAGGATATCATTAGTTGAGGATTTAGGATGAGGATATTTTAAAAACAACTTTTAGGACTTGCTATGGGCATTATAAGGTCATGGTGTTACCATTTTGGTTAACCAATGCAATATAAACATTCATGAACATCATGAATAGTATATTTGGAGACTACTTATATCACTTTGTATTGGTTTTTTGGATGACATTCTTATCTATTCTAAGAATGAAGATGAACATCTACAGCATTTAGAACTAGTTTTGCAACATTTGAGAAAATATAAGTTGTATGGTAAATTGACTAAATGTGTTTTCTTTCATAAAAGAGTATAATATATAGGGCATATTATTTTTTTAGATGAAAATTTTATAGATCTATATAAGAAAAGGGCCATTATGGAGTGGCCAACACATAATAATGTGGATGAGGTAACTACATTCATGGGGTTAGCAGGCTATTATATGAATTTGATTCCAAACTTTTCTAAGATAGCTAATCTAATTACCTCTTTTTAATGGAATAATCAAAAGTTTGATTGGTTTGAGAAATGTGAATTATCTTTCTAAGAGTTGAAAAGAAGACTTGCATCAACACTAGTGCTAAGAGTTCTTGATCCTAATGGATAGTTTTTAGTAATCACAAATGCTTTAGGAGAAGGTTTGGGTGGATTTGTCATTCAAGATGGAGTAGTGGTAGTTTTTGAATTGAGTAAGTTGAAAAATCATGAGGTGAATTATGCTCCTCATGACCTCAAAATTTTAGTGATTATTCATGCTTTGCAAGTTTGGCAAAATTATTTTCTAGGAAAACCATTTGAGTTGAAGATTGATAACTTGGGGCATAAATATATCTTCACCCAACCAAATTTAAATGCTCATCAGAGATGTTGGTTAGAGTTCCTTTCTGACTATGACTTTGATATAAATTAAATCAAGGGTAAGGAGAACAGAGTAGATAATTCTCTGAGTCATAGATGGTACATGGTAGTGGTAGCTACTATTATACGTACTTTTAGAGATCAAGTGGTTAAGTTATCACTAGGAGATGATTTCTATGAGTAGGTCAAAGAAACATTGTCTAAAAATGTGTAGGATCCTTGGTATAAAGGATTTCATTTTGAGAGTGATGGTCTTCTGCATTTCAACAAGTGGATGCATGTGCCATATCATGATAATCTATGCAGCACAATGTTGAAAGAGTTACACAATACTCTTTATTTTGGATATCCAAGAGTAACAAAACTCATAGTAGAGCTTAGACATATGTATTTTTAAGAGGGAATCAAGAAAGATGTGGGTGACTTTGTATCATGTTGTTTAAAATGTAAATGAGTGAAAGTTGAACATGTACACCTAGTTGGATTATAATATCTACATGATATACCATAGTGTAAGTGGCAGGTGATGAATGTGGACTTTGTCTAAGGTTTACCAATGTCATAGATTAGGCATGATATGATCTTGGTAGTTGTTAATAAAATAACTAAGGTGTCTCATTTCATACCAAGAAACTTGATAGATGATGCACCTACCCTTGTGAAGATATTTTTAAATGAAGGGTATAGGTTATATCGATTTATAGAGAAGATCCTTTTGAATCATGATCCAAAAATGACATTCGGGTTTTGGGTTACTCTAAACTCAACTTTAGGCATGCAACTTAATTTTATCACTACATATCATCTAGAAACTAATGGTTAAACAAAGTAGGTAAATTAGGTTCTTGAGGATATTTTATATATGTATTACATGGATCATCAATACAAATGATAAGGTCATCTTCCATTAGTTGATTTTGCTTATAACAACTCTTACCGGTATACTTTGAAGATGGCACCTTTTAAAGCACTGTACGGTATGAGGTGTAACACACCAATTAGTTGGGATAGGTTAGATTACAAGGTATTCTTTGGGCCTAAGATGCTTTCTAAAATTGAAGAGCAAGCCAAATTAATCAGATAGAGAAAGGTTGAGCCTAATGATAGATAGAAAACTTATGTTTATTTGAAGAGAACTGATAGGTGGTTTTCTTTTGGTGAGAAAGTGTTTTTATGGGTTAAGTCATAAAAGAGCTCAATTAAGTTTGGGAAGTCAGAAAAAATATCACCCAAATATGTAGGACCCTTCAAAGTGTTAGAAGTGTTCAATCCTATTTCATATAGGCTTGCATTTCCACTAGCATTATCTATTTCACATAATGTTTTCTATGTGTGGTATCTCAAAAACTATATAGTTGATACTCTGCATGTTTTAGATTGGAATGTTTTGTAGGTTTTAGACCTTAGCGTGATCATGGTAGAACCAATCAGAGTAATTGACTCTTGAATACTTCATTTGTGTAATAAAGAAGTGTCATAATCTAAGTTCTTTTTGAACCAATACTCTGAGGATAGTGCTACTTGGGAAGACTTTGATGAGTTATTCAAACTATTTATGCATTTGTTTACATGATTGATGTTTAATATTATGTTGTTATTTTAGTTAAACTCTTTTAATATTCTAAAACTATTATTTGATTAAGTGTCATTAGGATGATGACACATTTTAGGGGGGGAAGATGTTACATGCTGATTTCAAGTTATGATTTTACCTTTAAATCTGTGGATTTGAAATGGTTAATAATAGATTTTTTAATGCTTTTATTTGAGCACTATGACAAATGTTGTAGGGAATAAATATATTTGTGATTTTTCTACATGATATTTTAGTTGTATTTGATTAGTCTATGTATTGTAGATGTATTCTTATTAGTTTTATATCATTGATTATATATATGATGACTGATACTAACTACATATTTGGTATGAGGTGAATGTAAGATTAGTCTCACCCTTAGAGCATGATGAGGCAGAGCATCATGTGAGAGGGTAGTGTAGATGGGACGATTATAACATGATAGAATGGAAATGCTAGTGACCTAAATTTACACACCACAATAGTTTAACTTGTTAAACTCTTTGCATTAATATGGTTTTCTAATTATTATGCTCATTAATGCTAGAATAGTTGCATTAATCATATTTCAGTTGTGCTTTAGAAAGAAATGAGTTCTTATTCTAAAATTGGTTATAGCGATTACTATGTTGTGAGATATTTTATATCGTACTTTATATTTGTCTCATTAATGTAGCTTTCAATAGGAAATTGAAATAGTAGTAATGATATAGTTAATTTGTCAAAATAAATATTGAAATTAATCTTAAACCATCTAATTATAATAAAGAATGATTAGCTTATGATATTCAACTTATTAATTATGCTAATTAAATATGAGTATAAATCCTAATAAAATAATATGATGAACTCTTACCTTAAAAAGACTTATCTAGTATTAATTAGTGATGCATGAAATATTATGATGACTTTACTAATGTTATCAACCCATAGTTACCACTTTTTAGTAATGTCATCAACCCATAGTTACCACTTTTTAAATTTTATTTTCATCACTTCTACCTAAACTCAGGGAAACACATCCCATTGTAGTCAATGTTTTTAATGGATTTATTAAATCCTCTACCTTTTTAGCATCAACATTGATTCCATAACAAGTTCTATTCTTTTATTTTCTTTAACTCAGCCAAAGAGAATTTTCACCACACTCTTTGCCTCTATTGTTCAAATTCAGTAGATTTGTGTGCCATTCTAGTAAGTATTTCAACAAACTCTTAAAAACCTTCAACATTTTTCAGTAGAATATTAGTAGCATGTAGTTCCATGACTGGTAATTAAGTATACAATTTGAATTTTCTACGGATGTGGGGTGTGAGTCACTTCATGTTTGAGTCCTACATTTATCTAATTTATTGTGAAATCCTTTGTCCCAGTTCTACCATGAGCTTCATTGTTGATCGGGACTATTAATTTTACATTATTATGAATTGATGGAAATGAGTCAAGTGAAACCCACCTTCACTTAGTTATTAAATTTTATTTATATAAATATTTGATAATATAGTTGTTAAATGTTATATGCATGAGTATATGTAATCAATAAAGTTTTAATATTATATATTTAAATATATAATAAATAGGACTAGATATTAGATTAAGTAGAAAGTATTTAGATAATATAATATATATAATATTATATATTATATTATATCAATTAATTTGTATTCCGAATTTACATAGTAGTTATACATAATTTATGTTAAGGTCTTACCTTTTAGAAAAGCATGTCATACTTGAAAGTTGTTAAGATAAATATAAATTAGATGCCCTAAAAATATACAAGTTCATAATTGGCATTATTTTTGAACCCCATAATAAAAATATCTAGGGGCAAGGGAAATTATAACATTTTTGAATATTTGGGGTTTTTCCTTTTTATATGCAACTTATGAGGAAACTATTAGAGTGAGTTTGAAATGATATAATTGTGGCAATACTTATTTATATTTTAGATTAAAGATTTGAGAAATGGATAATTAGTGCCTTTCATAAATTTTGTTGATTGTAGGAGAAGTTAAATTTAAACAATTTGGGAAATGTTAGAAAGATATTTGTTTCTTAAATGTACTTACTTTGTACGTATAATTGAATTTTACTTGAATTATATCTTGTAGATAAGATAATATAGACTTTTTTCATCATATTTGGTTGGCATCATTTTGTCAATGTATACTTATTACATCAGATATTGCATGTATATGTTAATCATCCTTAGATTAGTTTACCTATTTGGTAAGCATATGCCTTGGATTACATATTTTTTTATGTTTTTTTGGATCTCACATTGATGATACGACCCAAATAGTGTGATTATTTATCAATCCTAGATAACATCACTAGTGATGGGTATGGATAACCTAATCAAGTGATGTGTTATGAATTTGAATGATCCAGATGATCATATGTTAGTTAAAAATTTGGGCAAAGTAATATTATATTAACAGTGTCAATTCATATGTGTGATTTTCATGTTGTTTGATATCATAGTAGAAATGTAACTTTCTTTATGATACACATCATATAGTAGAATCTTACATCACATAGGGGAACTAACATGTCTCATTCCAGATTCTCACATCATTCTATTTGCCTATTTGTGTAGGGAGGGCCATTCCTTAATAGAGGATTATGCAGAGGATCATTGGTTTGTGGTTGGAATGGTAAATTGGATAGATGATGCTCTCCATTCCCCATTGTAGTACATTCTTGGAGACAACACTTGACATTATCAAAGATACATGAGTTGGTGCAACTTGAGCTTTAGAGAGTGAGTTATATTTTATAAGGATAATTGCCTATTGAAATTGTAAATGTAACATTATTTACTTCAACAACCGTTGTTTTATAATGAGACAAGATGTATATATGTCATTATGTATTTCCTTTCATGACGTTGTAACCCTTTATCTTGCATTGGAAATTAAAGTTAAAAATTTGGTATTTATCTATTATATATATAAATTATGGTTCTATAATTGTAAATATAATAGTTTATAAGGAATTAAGTTTTTAAAAAATGACTAATTTTTATTTTAGTACAACGGGGAAGGTTGTCACACATTTCTACACAATGGAATCTACAAAATAATCCAAATAGTTGTAAAACTAATTTATCACCTAGGGACCTTAATACTCCTAATATGATGATCACATATCTTAATAATAGGGAAAAATTGGTACACTGAAGGCTCCCATAAATTCACATTAAAATACATTTATCAAAGCAAAATCAAAACATGTTCAACATAAGATTTCTCAATAAATCCAATTCATTGTAAGAACCAATACCTGATTTTTCTTAGGATAAAAATTTGGTTATAAAAACCACATTAAAGACATATGCATATCATTTGGATATTATTATTACCAAAAAAATTATGGATTGAAAAACATGTACTAATGTCATAATTACTTACTTACAAGAGTCTAATATATACATTTTATCACTTATTCAATCTTTTATATATGATACAAAACAACTCAACCAAACTACTTCACCAAAGTGTTTCATTGGGTTTATCAAATTACCAATCACTCCTAGTACTAATTAATGTGAAACATTGTTCCACATTCATACTATTTTTTATAAGCATAATTTATTTCTTGAAATATCATGGGTAAGAATAGTGGGAGGCACTACTAACATTATTTATGATTATCTCTAATTTTAACATGATAGTGTAATGACCACAATTTCAAAGGAAGGAATAATCCCAAAACAAGAGCACACAATAGGTCATAATATACCAAATATATCTTAATTTATTATGACATAACAATTTTATATTAAAATTATTGATTGTCACACTATGAATCAATTGGTTACAATATTTATGCAAGAACTTTGTGGGAACTATCCTCTGATCAATTAATTGATGAAATTGGCATATTTTATCCTTGTACATATATTATTTTATTTCATTTAATTGTTGATTATTATATATATTATCCAATAATTCTTGTATGCATTGGATTTACTTTTAACTTTGAGTACTTACTATCTTGATTTGGAAATTGATTTGAAGAATCCAAAACATTAATCTCTATGGAACTCCACTTACTTATTATCGTATATATTAAACCTTATGGATCTTAGATGATCCTATATAACTAATTATACATGATAACATACAACTTCTTACTAATTTGAGGAGCGTATACATTCCTACATATTTACATAACATTGTTATGACTCAAATTTGCATATATTATATGGGAATATTGCTTGCCTTCCCCGTTATAATATTACACTTTCTAAACTTATTTAGGATTATTCAAATATATGATAATTATTATGTTTTTTTAAACCTTATTTCTTATCACCTATATTCAAATATATCTTAGCATCCAAATATTGTAAAAAAATCTAAAAACTTGAAAATAATAATAAAATAAAAACAATTTCCAAAATTCAAGATAAGGACCTAAAGCATTTTCAAATGTTCTTAGCTTACTTATTTTCATACATTTTTTATTCTATGTTAAATATATAATATATTTGATATTTTAATATATAATGACTCTCAAAATGTGTTTGAGTGTGATATAGAACATCATTTCACATAATCCTTTGATGTTAAGCTTCCTTATCACTCAAAAACATGTCTAATTTGAGGAAATCTATTCATTTTCCATGAACACTTTAACTTCTTGTCTCTATACACAACCACTTTACCATGTTTACATACATATCATACAAAAGTTTTTTTTTGACACTCATACTTTATAATTTTGTTACTTGAAATATGGTATTTTATAGAAATGACATTCACAAAATGAATGACAAATATTAATTTCATTTAATACACTTTTTTTTATCATTTTAATTTAATACAAGATATATTAGACTTGATTATTATATTTTTTGCCCTTGTATTTGTATGATAACATTCTTTAATTATATGAAATTAATATTTCATTTACATTTGTCATTTTTCCTTGTGTTATGAAACATTTATATGTCCCTTTTTTGTGGCCTCTTTAGCCTTATGAGTGACATATTATGAAAATTACATGACCTTATATGACATCACTTCTATGATTGTTGCTTATTACTATGGTGCCATGGTTCTTATCATGCATTATATCTATTTTACTATGGTGATTTGACTCATAACTTGTATAATTTATCTATAATTTATTCTTACTCTAGTACCATTATTCATATAATGCATACCTCATTTCTATGATTGAAAAACATGCCTCAAATGAAAAATCAATGTTATATTATGTACTATGAATGAAATTAATTTAAAATATTCAAACTAATATATCTTTCACATAAGATTTGTTTTGAGATAAATGAATTTATAAATAAATATCTCATATCAATTGAGGGACACCATAATGGGTTTGCTTAGAACATTCAAGCCTCATGAGCCAAAATTAAGATTTATAGAAATATATAGTTTTCAAATGGAAATGTCAGTCAACATATTTAGATTATAGGGGTATATGGATTGCATGTGCATTCATTCCTATAGTTTCAAATTACAACTTCAAAATTTACAATTTACAAATATTTCAAACTGTTTCAAAAGTGGCAAAGGTAAACAAAATTAAAATTAACAATTGAAATGGAATTTTAATACAATATAGAAACATGGGCCATGATATTTATTCATGTTCACATCTTAATATGACATTTAAAATAATTTATAGTTTTAAATTCCAAATTTATAATGTTTGTAACAAAATTTAGTTGATTTTTAAGTTGTGAGACTAATCCTAGTAGTATGTTGCATAAGTTAGCTTCTAATGACACTCAATGTCTAAGGTTTACATTTTTTAATATGTAAAAGGCTACAATTCATAAAGAGTGGTAGTCTATAAAGAGTTGTAGGTTAATTATAAGAGTCATTTATGTGAGAAATTGATGTATACATTATCCAAGGGTGCCATTGGAGGTACTATAGAACCATAGGGAGGTAGAGAATAGTGGCCATGGAGAAAAATCAAGAAACATTATTTTCCTTTGTGTTAAAAATTATATATATATATATATATATATGTATATATATATGTATATATATATGTATATATATATGTATATATATATATATATATATATATATATATGTATATATATATGTATATATACATATATGTATATATATATATATGTATATATATATGTATATATATATATATATATGTATATATATATATGTATATATATATATATGTATATATATATATATACATATATATATATATATATATATATATATATATATATATATATATATATATATATATATGTATGTATATATATATATATATCAGTTTCTCTTATTGAAAAAGTAAAATAAGCTTGTTATTTCCTAGCTTTTGGAGATGGATCATATATACATAACTAGGATATGCATATGGGGTCCATCACCATAAATAGGGAAAATTTTATATATATGATGTAGTCCTAGAATACATTTTTTTTTATGGCTTATCTTAATTATCCTGTAATATTATGAGTTTAATTTAGATATGACTATAAAATCATGATAGATAGCTCAATTTGACCCCTTTGGATCTAGGCTAATTGATTGGCATGTTTTATTTTAGAATTTAGCCTACATTTGTAGGTTAATTATTATTATTATCTACATAATATTTTCTTTAATCCTTTTCCCTCTTTGTTTTGATGAGAAGAAATGGGATATGGGTTATGTCTACAAATTTTACTAGGAAAATATATACCAAGGGTGATTACTCAAAGTATAAAATAATGATTAGATCTACCTAATTAGCTATTCAATGTTTGTTTACTTGGGTTCATTTCAAAATCTAGGTTTCCTTGACATTTTAGATCTAGGGTTGTCTTTTCCCTTTAAAAATCTTAGTCTTTTTGGGTGGATCAAACTGGGTTAATATAGTCACCCTATATTTTATTCGTGTTATTTTGTGGGCATAAAATGGTTTATTTTTTTATTACTTGTAATTTATTTTTGTGAAATTCAATTGCATATTTTGTTTTAAGGCTTGGTTATTGTTTATGTATATTTGTTTATTTTTTGTTGTAGCTCAAATTGATGGCTCTATCATTGTGCCTTTCTTTTAGATTCTATTATGAGTGCCTGTAGGTGATTGGGATTTTTTCAATGGCTCGATTTGGTTGATGTTAGGGGCATGTATTCATTGATTTAAGTATATAGGATTTATGACCACTCATGATTTGGAGATTTACTTTTGGATATATGTTATCTTTTTACTATATAAATATACCTTTGGAATGTTGAAAACCATGATGTCTACATTTTTATTGAGCAGAATTGCTTTTATATAATTATTATTCATAATTAATCGCTATTAGATTTATGATCTAAATCACTAGAATGACATTGATTTAATTAGTATTTTGTGTGATTAATTCCATTTTTTAAGAATTTAAATCATCTATTAACACAAAAACATGTTATAGTATGAGCATATATGTAAGGGTACTATATTGAGCCATTTATATAAACGCTATAACATGTATTTGGTATGGTTTATCCAATTTTAACATGGACACTCTCCTTATTAATTAATTAAATATGTATGAAGTTTCATTAAGAATATTTAGTGTTAATATTTCAAGACAAGTTAAGTTAAATATGATTTTAGTTGATCTAAATAGATGATAGTTAAACATTTATATGGTTAACTATTTTTTTTTGGAATAACTATAAGTAAGATTGTGATTAAAACAAGTGTGTTTATTGCATATCCCCAATGTTATTTCTTTCTTTGATAACCAAGTACTTGTATTATCCATTGTTAGCATTAATAGTTTAAGCTATTTAAAATATTATTGAATAAAACTTATTTGGCTTACTAGCCAATCTAATGTATGTAATGTTTATCTTATTTTCGGAGCAACCTTACCATCATATGTGTGAATTTATTGAAGGTCATACATTTTCATGGGTTTCTTAGGATTAATGTGTGCATCTAGGAGGTTATTTTCATGGTTCTCTTGTTGTTTTTATATCTTTTAACATCTTTGGTACATGGTTGAAATTCATGGTTTTAGGTGTTTTACACATGGTTGGAGAGAATGCATACAAGTTAATACATGTACAAGAGTATCTAATACCACATCTCCATTTTAATAACATTATTTGGTCCTTACTCAGCATATGGTAATAAAAGAGGGTGTGAATAAGTAAGAAGTCTAATGTTCAAATATCTGTCATGACTTTGTTGCAAAAAGATTTGACCCATGATTGTGTGGTAAACCCATAGATATAATATTTTTACAATTTAGGTTACTAATAGTTCTCATACTACTATAAGCATTTTAACACCTATTTTAGGTACCTAATGCTGTCTTTACTTTTGTGCATGCACTCTAGATAGAGGGTAGTTATTTTATTGAGTATAGTTTGGATATTATGCAAATTTTTATTACATAAAGAAATGAAATTGAGGGAGATCAATTTATATGCATATGATTGATTTTCTAAATCAAATTATATGTAAACCATTAAATTCTTAGAATTGCATCACATTTTATACTTGTGATTATATTGCCAATTTCACTATTACACTCAATATAGTTTAAATTGGGAACTTGCTCAATTATGCATATAACATGGAAGAATCATCAATCAATTGTGAACAAGGTATGATTGTGTTCTTTCAATTTATATTGATTCTTATTTTTTGGGATATTCACAAGTTAAAATTGATTATATAGGTGATAATAATATTTAAATATTTGGTGCATATGACGAATTTATGACCTACAATTGTATAAAAATTGAAATCAATTGTTGATTACATTCAGTTGTTCCTCTAATAATGGAACAATGCAAGCTATGAATAGATATAAGACTAGTTAAGAAAAGTTTCCTTTAAATTATAATTAGAAATTTTGGAATTAAATAATTTAATAGGACTTTCAAATGATTGTGGAAATTGGGGTAAAAATTATACAATTTGATAAATTACTATAATCAAGTCTATATTTCAGTCTTGAATTTAGCAATGAATAACTAGATAGATGTATGTAAATAATAAAAGGCCTATAGTTGATCTTGTACGAGTTAGAAATAAAATGTATAAGCTAACCCTTAAATTATTTAATATATTATTATTTTTAGCACTTGGTGCAATGATACATGCCAATATTTCATTAAGAACCTTGAGAGTTAGCACCCAAGAGTTGAAATTATCTCATTTGAGTTTTTCATGGTTGAGATAAATATGGTCAACAAGTTTAACTATAGTTTATTTGTGGTGTTTTTTCTATTCTTTGAGATAACTAATCATGTGATGGCACCCTACTTTTTGAGAAGGTTTGGTGACTGATTGTTAATCCCATTGACATTGTAAGTAATGGAAAAGTGGTGAGATCTTGACATTATAACATTGAATCAATGTTTTTGATGTGCTTTGAAAATGAAATATCTTATTATGAATTGGATTCACTTGCATATTTGAAGTAAAATTATAATGCTTATGTAATAATTGTTTGGTTATGGTTATTTAATCTCTAATCTGATGGTTTGACACTAATTTATAGTGGTATAAGCATTAAGGTGCAAGGACCCCAACTGAGATTAAGATATACAATATCAATGGGTAACACCTATTTTTTAGCCTAAACTTCTAGTTTTATAGAATGGGAATTTCTATTGAAATACTTGGTAGTGTTTTGGTTCTATTAACTAGATGCATGTTGTTGATGTTTGGAAAGGGTACTCTTATTTATGTTTGTAGACTAAATAATGGATAATGACTTAGAAATAATTCAATTCATCTCTTGAATATAATGAAACACTACTTATATTCCTTACCACCCATTATAGGCTAAATATTACCTTGGTGAAGTAAGCTAGCCTACTTCAGCCTCATGTACTATCAGTAGGGAAATAATGCATGCAACAACATGAATGATAGATCCAGATTATAGTGAGGAGTATGAGATACCTAAGCATGGTTAGTGAACCCTAAATTTTCATATGAGGAGAATGCAAGCCATGTTTGGAGTTTAGATATTACATACATTTATACAACAATACACCCCAAACTACCAACCCTTGATGGAAACATATTCCCATAGTATACTTTATAGGTGTTTGTCTTTCTTAAACTAACCTTATCCCACCTCACTTAGTTCATAGTGTATGCATATGCATATGTGAGAATAATTTTATTATATCTATCACTTAGTCATGAAATGGGATCTACATGTACTCTTATTCATATTCTAATAACAATTACCAAAAATGTTTTGGGGGTTGTTTCATATGGTATCAAAGTTTGTGCAATAGGGAGTATAGGTAACTCAGGGACATGGAAATTTGTTATCATATAACTATGATCTGTTTTTTACTCATCAAGGTGATGGAAGTCCCTACATCACATGGATTTAATGATGCATAGAAATCTAGAATTTCCATAGTAGTAATATTTTATCCACTAATAACCTAGATGGGTTAACCCTTCCCATATCAAGTGTATTAGGGATAACTTCACATGTATACCATTTACTTTTATGGGTGAGTCAATGGGGAAAATGTGGCAAGAACTATGATCCTATAAATAAGGAAATAATGTTTAGTAACCATTATTGACTTATATGGGCAAGTCAATATTAGATGAGTAGAACATTGTGACCTGGGGAAAACCAAGAGTTAGCCTATGACTAGAAGGCTAGATTAGGATAGAGAAACTGATTTCCTTGGGAAAACTATAAGAAATTGAGATCTCCAATTATTAATGAGTACCTTGACCCATTGTATCCATGTATTAGTAATGGTTGTTTATAGACCTAGTCATCTTATTATATAAAGAGTGCTATGATTTCTTATGTAAAAAATTTAAACAAGAATGGTTCCCTTTGAGCTAAACCAAAGCGTAATCTAGATAAATATTAGGCCTTCATATAAGTTTAATAGATTATTGTGATGTTAAAAAAAATTGAAGGGATTGAAGTGAATGAGTATATGGAACCCTTTATGTTCACCTTGTGCCTTAAGTGCACCCTTTCCTCAAAGGTATGCTATGTAAACCAAGCCTAGCTAGTCAACCTTTCACCTGTATAGACAAGGCAATTAGGGTAATAGTGTTAAGATATTTTTGATTAGTTCATGGGAGGTTTGAGGGTGTGACTCAATCATAGAGGGCCTAGTGAAGTGAATAGGTTGGACTTGGTTGGACCAATTTTGAAATATTATGGATCATTCCTATGAATGAGCATGTTGTATCTGATGATTGGTTTTCTTAACCATCAAAATATTTAGGTAAATGTTGAAACATGTTGTTTCAGCATTCTCAATTCTTAGCATGATAATAGTATTGGTAATATCTAAGGAAGTTATCCTAAGGTGTGATTGAAGTTTTCATTATTTTAAAATAGTAGATAAATTTTTTGATAGATCTTTAAGCTTGTGAAGGATTGCTACTACAGTATTTTTGTACTTGTTAAGCCATGATAGGATGTGAGTAATGTTTATTATCATTATTTTAGGTTTGATGTCATATTTTTGATAAGGAATAAGTTTCCATGATTAATGTTTTAACCTAATTTAATCATTATGATAATAATCAATTCTTTTTTTTGAATGATAAAATGCATGTTAAATTTAACACATAAATGAGATTATGATATTATGAATTTAATATTATTATTTGAATGAAAAATATGACTTTGGTAAAAATTTCATAAACATAAATTCTGAACTAGTATGACACTCATGTCATGAGTGATATAAGGTTGAGAAAAATACCTCAACTAGAATAAACTAATCATTATTGGGTAAGGTTATACCAAGGATAAATCACCCTTAGATGGCATGAAGGTAAGCTCTTATGGAATAACAATTAACTAATAAGTGTATGTAGTTGGCTATGCTTATTGGTTGCATATGTTAGTTTGGTTGACTAAATTGTAACCATGATATAGTCTAAAATTGGAATGAGTGCTTATGAAGCACTACTGAGTCCTATAGGACAAGCATTTTGTACATAATCAACAAGGTTATACTTGCTAAACCATAGACATGTGTTGGTTGGTAAGTGAAGACACTCTAGGAATAAGGTATTATTTTATGTATACCTAAAATCAATAGTCTAAAATGAATATTTATGATTATTTAAAGCATGAATAAAATGTTTTCAACTTGAATCGATCAATACCACTATTATGATGCTAACTAAATATACTTTAGGAATAACCAAAAGTATGATAATAATAGTGTTGAAATGGTATTATGTTGAATAAAATGAGATGAATTATATGATCTAATGATAATAACTCCAATGTAGAAATCATTAAACTAATATAACACCCTATCAATTGGTGGTATTAAGTTAACTAAAATATTTTAACCCATTTAAGTTTCTCTAGTTTGGACAAGGTTATTTTCAAGGTGAATCCACCTTTATGTAACATGAAGTTAACCTCTAATGGAACATCAATGAGATGTGTGTGAATGGTTGATCATTATTAGCTACATATGCCAATTTGGTTAATTGATTGCAACTAGGATGTGATCCAGAATGAAAACAAGTATGTTTGAAGTACTATGAATCCAGTAAACTACACTTTTATACAAAATCACCAAGGTTTTACTTGATATAAGCATGATAACTTATGGATTAAAAATGCCAAAGTATTGTAAACCAACAAATGATGTGGTTACCTAAAATTAATATTCTAAATGTAATAATATGTTTTATTATAAAGCATGATTGGAGTGTATTATTGTGCTTAGAAGGAGTGATATAAATCCTTGACCAAGTGGTTTCTAAAATCCTAGGCACCCATTTAACTCTTTGAAATGAAAATTAAATTTAGGTGAATGCCCTAAGATGGTTGATTAAGAATATGGTGGTATTGGTATCCCTTAACCATCATGTATGCTCATGTGTAATGGATAATATGTTATAATCTTAGGGTTTACCTATGATGCCTATAATAACTTACACAATGTTCATTTTGGTTAGTGTGAGACACTACACTAACCTATAAACATTCAATGTTGAATGTAATGTAACCATAATGTTATGGGTTTTTGTATTTGAATGACATTTGGTATTGAATGTCATTAAAGTTATGCATAAAAACATGATGGTTATAGTGGAAGGATCCACTTTGAACCCATAAATATAGATGTATTAGATTATGGAAACTATTTATGTTAAGTTGTAGGTGTATATATCATGACACAAAAGTGAATACTAACCCTAAAATATCTCCCTATTCAAATTTCTAACTATAAATTTAATGGTAAGGACACAAATATGATAAACATCCTTATCCTTGGGTGAATTAATGTCTAAATTACATGCCTAAATAAACAATCACTCATGTTGTCAAGTGGGTTATGGTTAGATTAAAATTATGTAATGGGAACACTATATTTCTTGAATGTTACACTACACACTCACATGAGTGGATGGAAATCATTAATTTTTAGAGTGTTGTGCTAAATATTATCAATCTTGATTAGGTATTTTTCCAAGGTAAGTGAATGCAAGTGTGGCCAATAAACCTATTAGTAAAAAGGACTCAATTACATTTATGATATAATAGATGACCTTATGAGGCAGAATTGGAACACATGTAAAATATTATCCAAAAATAAGCTACATACAACACCATGTTTTACCCATCCTAGTGTTGAAATGATAAATAAGTTAAGAAGTGTGTTAATTTTAGCCTAATTCAAAATAATAACATGGTTCTCTTGATAGTTGTAGCTAAACTGCCAATAGGGTAATGTCAAGATTTACACTTTGGAGGATTTAGAAAATGCTACAAAAGAATGCAACTTAATAAGTGGATGTTTTATAAGTAATATTATTCCTTGTATAATTATAAATTCATTTAGTTAAATCATTTTTAATAATTGTAGTATGTTACATCCCCAAAACTTAACATCTTTTAATTTGTAAGTTTCATATGAAACAAGCCCAAATTGGTGGTTTCATATTTAAATGGTAGGTTGTTACAATATTATTCTTTATAAGTTGTCTTGTTTTACACCATTATGATTTTCTTGAAAAATTGGAGTATTATTCATGTGTTTAATCCCTTGTAAAAAGGTATTAAATGAACTAAACATATAAATATATATGTTTGAATTGATTGTGAGATTTGGCTAACTCATTATTAATAAAGACATTGTTATGAGATAATTTTATCAACATATTTTTTTGAAATCTTAAGTCATAAATCAGATTATTTTGAAATAATTTCATAAGTATAAAACAAAAATATGATTTAAGAAAATTATTATGTTTAATGATAATTATTGAGTTATAATCGATTAGTGAGGAATTTGACTTAGGGTTTTTGCATGTATTGGGGATCCACCTTTACGCCATTTGGAGGTAGAGGAGTAATGGAGGGATTCATTATGGTATTTAAAGAGATGAAAGTGAATGATAATAGTATTATATAGGAGAAATTTATTCATGTGTTCTCCAAGGATTCCATTGGAGGCACTATCAGAACCATAAAGAGGTATATAATAACATCCATAGAGAAAAATAATGAAAGATGTTGGCCCCCTTTTTGTACCAACTATGTGAACCACACCAACTCGACACATCTAAATAATAAGGAAATATTGTGACATGATTACTCACTTTTGTACTTTTGGTACCAGTTAGAGGAATACTCAAGGATCTTGTGCCAGTTGGTAAGCAGTTGCATGGTGTCAACCTTTAAAAGACATCCCTATAAGAACTTGTAAATTCTAGGTAAAGAAGTGTATGTGTTATAAGAGTGGAGTAAGTGAGATATAAATCCCCCCATGATATATCATTACATGGTATGTGCTCATCCAACCTAGGTAGCATAGTGGAGCCAAAAAACTAGCAACCCCCAGTGATAGCTCATGACATGATGTGTGCCCATCTAACCTGATAAGGAAATGCCCAATTTCCTATATAAGAAGGCTTTTTCTTGAATTAAAGGGATGAGGTGACTAAGGTATTTAATATTTGGTGAAATAAAGAGGCATTAGTAACACTTTATAATTTGCATACGATAGGTTAAAATTTTGAATGTATCATCCAAGCTAGCTTGTGAGCCACTAGCATGAGTAGTGTTAATAAAAAACCTATGCTCTATTTCTATTCCTTTAAATTTATGTGTTAAAATATGAATCAATGAGAATTTTGTTGAAGAAATGAATTGTTTATTCTTGCATTATAGTTTATGAAATGTTATGTTTATGACTTAGTTTTATATATGCAATGTTATAATCTTAATTTTAATGTATTATTGTATAATTTTTTTTCCCTCATCACTAATGGCATTATAATGCCATATAGTGACTTCGGCCAACCTAAAATAGACTAAGTGGGGAAACCTTAATGTGTCAAGGCTCTAAGACCCATACCTTGAGTGCTACCTTAAAAAATGAACACTTAAACCCCAACCATTCGCATAGTTTATGCCATTAGAGCTCTATCTTGCTGGTTATGAACTCACTCCTTAATAATTGTACCTTTGAAAAGGTTCACTCCTATTTAATTTTATCTAAAATATCCTAGCAATGGCAAGCCACCTAAACCCATCTTAGTAGTGACTAAGCCCCCTTGAACCCAAAGTTGCACTATGTCACAACTAGCCTAAAGTGGGCCTAGTCCCTTCTCTTTTGCACTTCGATTGAGTGCAAAAGGCTTACACCTTACTGAAACTAATGATAGAATAATAGTGTGTTAAATTTTCTACACTAGACCCTACTATGCTCATTCCTAGCTACATCAAGTCTAGAACTACCTTGGTTTGATGGTTAAGTGCATGATCATGTACAAAGTCTAATCTATAAAAAAAAAATTATACAACATTTTGGTTTCATTTCTAGGATGTCTTGAATTTTATTATTTTAATGGTGAAATAGAGTGATGATCCAATTATCAATAAAAAATATCAAGCACTAGCTAGAGCAAGTGGAAACTAATTTTTTGAAAAAAATTTGCACATGGAAAGGATATGAGCCAAGAAAATGAGTATAATCCAACCTATACAATGCTCTATATGAGGTATTATTTTACAAGCTAATTGAGCCTATATATCAGTGGTTGGTTACCTATATTACCTCTAGAAGGTAAATTTATGGTTAGTGTATCAAGTAGAAAGCATAACACATAGAGAGGTTTGAAAGCCTAGATGAAGTCTTGATGTACACTATAAATAAGTGGTGGAGTAGCATGTTGAATACGTACATGTTAGATTTGATAGTGTTTATATTATCATGCCTTGAATAAGTAGAGTAAAAGTTTCTTCATGAACCAATGGGCACATTCATAAGAGGGCTCAACACTAAATTAATGAAGCTTCTAGTAGATTATGATAAAGAAGTTGACTACTAGTTTAATACAGAATACTCATAGTGGGTTGTGGCATACCAAATATGAGATGGAAGGGCATAACAAGAATAATTTCTCATGAATAAATTTTCACACCCTACTTCTCAACTATGAAGTTTGTCATGGGCTACATGACTCTTAGAACTATCCTCTACTATAGCATACCAATCAAGTGAACACTAACTTTTAATGCAAGATGTGTGATGACTATATTCACTCTATATTGGATTGGTAATTCATAAATGAGATATATTAAATCATGGAAATAGGTACATGATAGGTGATAACATCATGATGTGTTTGTGTAAGTCAATGTAATGAGGGCTATGGCTAACACAATATAGTTTATGGAAACTAGTGAGGTGCATGCGGGTGAGGATGAAGATGTCCTAGAGGAATATTATGACCATCAAAGTGTTATAAGTGTTTTTAAACTAAGAATTATCAGTGTGACTACCCCACATACCTAATGTGAAAGTACTTTCAAGGATCACATGTAGTTGAGAAATGCTTAGAATTGTATAAAAACCTAACTCAAGGTTGACCTAACAAGGGTGATACAATGTTTAGACATGAATCCAAAGAAAAGTGGTTAGATGCCAAACCAAAATAGACTCATAGGGAACCACATAAAGTATAGGCCATAACATAGAGTGGATTCACCACTCAATCGACTACTATGCTGACCCAATTACTATGTTTAGAGTATGGTGAATCAAGCCACACTGAGCATATAGCATGACCTAAACCAAAAGATACACCTAATCCTAACCCTATGTGATATAAGTAAGTCCTATAATAAGCCATGAGTATGATACAAAATTTTAAGGTAAAACTCTAGTTGGCCAACTATCTAGAGGCACAGGCCACCACTTTACATAAGAAATAAGATCACTAGGAGGCTGAGGTGTAGGAGTTGATTGAGATCCTATGCCTCCTAAAAATTGAATTGATGTTACCCCTACTAAAATATTTGTTATTTAATCATGTAGGGAAGAAAATAGAAGATGAAGTTGTACTTCAAATGATTAAATTTATTGTACTACACATGGAGTCGGTGCATGAAGTAAGGCATACTCAAACCATAGAATTTAAATAGGAATTATTGATAGATGCCACCATCAATGGATGGTAAGTTTTTGAAGTACTTGTATACATGGGTACTAAAGTTAATATTCTAACCAAAACTACATAGGAGAAGATGGGATGGCCACCCTTGAGACCCTCACCTCACATGTTGTTCATGGATAATAAAACCTGAACATAATCTATCAGGATATTAAAATGTGCCATTGTATATATCATGGGTGTCAAGTTCCAAGCCAAATTTGAGGTCATCAAGTTGGAAGATTAGGAAAACTACCCAATATTCTTAGGTAGTCCATGGTGATATGTGAATAATACATACATGCACTTTAAGAAGCATTACATGATGTTTGAAAATGGAAACGAGAGATTGGTTATCCCTAAATCAAGTGACTAAGGGCCCCCATATGTGGAAAGTGTTAATTTTAAGGATGAGATCAACCACATTTAAAACATCATGACATAGGGCACTAAAAATCTCAACCCTAGTGACCAAGGAATGCTCTAATTGGAAGATGGATAATCAACCTCTAACACAACTTACATATCCTATGATCAATGGATAAAAGAGGCTTATGAGGTTACTAGATTAAGGTTCTACCTGGTACACATAACCTAAAAAATGCCAACTAAGATGAGACTGGTTAAGATTTAGTGTAATCAAAAGATATGGGTTCCTCATGACCGAAAGGCTAGATAAAGGGTGTCCTAGCTAAGTAAATGGAAGATTTTAGTGCTCCCAAAGTATGAATGGAGTCAACCTATAGAGAGGTATGTCCATGATATTGAAGCTTGCATCCCCAAGTAAATACATATAATGGGTGCACTAGTACATACCTTGAAGTTCTTTTTTACTCACTACTTAGTAGTGTAAACACCTAACTTGCCAAAATGACAAGATGTAAAGGCATAAATATGAACTAGGTTTGGTAAGAGTAATGAGGAACTAGACATACCTACCTACTTAAGTGATTCTAATCCAATCATGCATTTATGATTTTGTGAAGAAACCTAGACTATTTGTGGTAAGAATGGGCCAAGGGGCCTCTGGATGCATGCATTTTACATGGCCTTGAAGACATGGCCATGAGCATGGTAAATTATAAATGAGATGCACCATAAGATAGGTAACTCGGAGATACACAAAGAGAGGTTCATTCGTACCTTATCCATTTCTTCATAGAAATTATAACTAATGGAGGCACTATAAGTAATTGATAGGGTAGTGTTTAAGGACACCACCATCCTAGAGAAGTGCTTGAGTGAAATGTTCAAGGAGAAAGGACTAGAACTCACAAATTTTTTTGAAGAGTGGGTGATCAATAGTGACTCTAGTGAGGAATATTATGAGACTTAGAAAGAGTATGATTGGAAGACTCTAAGAAGAAGACAAAAACTTATGCACCCTGTGGATGATAATACCCCAAATAGAGAAGATTTGATGCATCTTTGAATTGAAACAATTGAGGGGGTAAGATAAGTTAATGAATCTCATCAAGAGAAGAATCTGATCTATTATGAACCATTCAAGACCAATAAAGTAGACATTAGTGGAGAAGGTGAGCCAAAGATTTCCACTATAAGTAATTAATAGTTTGAAGTAGAGATGGTATGAATTATAGATGTCCTAAAGGAAACTACAAGACTTGTTCCTACATAGATACCACTACATGAAAGATACCCACCCTTCCCTTGGAAAAATGTGTATCAAGTTGTTATATGGAATTAGTAAAGTAAATAAAATCCCATATAAAATGAATCCTAATCTCCATACCAAGGTTAAAATGTAGATTGATGGAATTTGTATCATCATCATCATCATCATCATCTACCCTATGCAATAATCTTAATGGGTGAGATCAATGATCATCAACATTAAGAAGGATGGGTACATTTGAATCTATGTTTCCTATAGGATTTTGAATGCTACCTTCATCAATGATCGATTCTTAACCACATTTATTGATGATGTCCTAGATGAAGTCATAAGTTGTAAAATCTATACTTTTATTGATGGCTTTTGGTCTACCATTAGGTATAGATTGAGGAGGAGGATAATTATAAAGTAACCTTTTTAATTGAATGGGATTTTTTTTATTACAATGTGATTAAATTTTCACTCAACAATACACCAGTTATACTATCTAGGGTAGTGATACCTGCTTTCGAGGACTTCATCCATAATTTTCTCTAAGTTTATCACGATGACTGGATTGTGTATAGTCTTATGAAAGACCACTATGATAATTTATGCCTCATGTTTAATAGGTGAAGGAATCTCTAGGTATCCTTAAATATTAATAAATGTGTCTTCTCAATCCCCTTTTGGATACTATTCTATCACATCATTTATAAGCACAATTTCCTAGTTGATCTAGTGAAGATAGCCATCATAATTCAGCTCCAAATTCCTTCAACATAGAAATATGTTTGCACCTTTCTAAGCCATTTTAGTTACTATAACAAGTTTATTTAGAGCTATGAAAATATTTTAACACCTCTAGAGGATATCTTTTGTAAATATGGCCCATTATATTAGGGTGAGGCATAAGAGGAGGCTTTTGAAATATTGAATCTAAAGTTAGCTAACATGCCAATTTTATAATTTATAGACTAGACCAATTTTTTCCATGTCCATGTCGATGCTTCAAGATCTATAATTGGCACCATATTAGTGCAACTAGGCAAGGGTGAAATGGACCACCCCATCTCCTTCACAAGAAATAAATTGATGGAAGTAGAGTATAATTACACAACCATCGAGTGTAAGGCATTGTTAATGGTCTATGCTTTACAATGAATTAGGCAATATCTAATGGTAACCATATTCATAGTTTTCACTGATCACAAGGATCTCAAATGCCTTATGAACAAAGCTATTTTACATGGGTGCATAAGTATATGGATTATTCTATTCTAATAATTTCAAATCTTAATTATTTTTAAACCTAAAAATTAGAACTTGGGGATAGACCATTTCTCCTACATCAATTTTGAGAAGGCATGATAAAGTGACTTGCATGAAAAGTATCTCAAACACAAGGAGCTGCCTAAAGGAGCATTAGTGTTTCTCTATGATTCCAAGTATTCCAAGCAACTAGGAAAATTACAAATATGGTAGATGGGCCCCTACATCATCTACCACATATCCGAGATATGTTCATGAAAGTTTTTCACATTATCTATAAAAATTTTCCTTGGGAATTTTAATGACAATCGATTGAATCCATATAGGTATTAGGCTAGTGCTTGCACCATGAAAAATATGACTTCTTGGTCACTAGTTAGTTTGAAGCTGAGCTAACTAGAATATGGTTTGACACAAGCTAAACCATTCTTTTATTTTGTTTTATTCTTTGTATAGTATATATAATTAGTGAGAAACGTACAATGGCTAGAAGAACTTATCTATTAGTACTTCACACATAATTCCAATTCAGTGCGGTGATCCCTTATGCCCTATCTATGTATGAGGCTAGACATCTAAATAGTGGGTGTGTGAAGATTAGTAGGTGTAAATAGAAGAAGTGAAAGATATATATTTAGAAGTTAAATAGTGAAAGACACTTAAAGTCCTAAGAATGAATTTCTAGGGCGTTGCCTTGTGAAAAAGTTAACATAGGGTGCATCAATTAATCCTATGTTAGTGACCTAGGAGGCAAGTGAAGATGCTCAACATATTTGAGTGCAAGGAAGAAGTGAAGATGCACGATCTAATAGTGCATAAGATAATTTAAAGAGAAACAAAAATGGATGGCCAAGACAAGGGATTTGTATTGTCTAGGATATGTAAAAGTAAGACAACATGTAATAAATTAACCAAGATAGAGAAGCATGATTCGAATAAGAGTGTAGCTAGAAGACAAAGTTGAACTAAGAAGGATAAATTGTGAACATGTGAGGCATTATACCTAAGTTACCATAAGGAAAGTGAAGGTTGTATCATCTATACAAGTATAAAAAGAAATCATCTAAAGATAGTTGGCATCCACCTAAAAATGAGAAATAAGTGACCATTTGAACTACCTATCAGTTTACCTAAAAATCCATTGGGAGAATTCAATGTAGTGGTGGCACAAAGATACATAATTAATGCATAAAAGACAAGATATTTTCAAGGATTTTATAGATTTTTGCATTTTCTAAAAAATTGAGGTATCTACACCATTAAGCCTACATTAATGATGATAGATGAGAACTAAGGGTATAAAATAAAAAGTTATAGACTTGATTAAGTAAAAAATTTAAAACTAGCTCATAATTAGAGATAACCTAAGCAAGAATTAGATAGTTGAAGAGAAAGAACCCTATCATAGTAAAAACTTGAGTAATTTAGGTACCTAGCATGAAAATCAACACATTAAGAAAGATTGCATTCATATCAAGGCCTAGTTGAAGGGTTGGAAAGAGAGATTGGTGAAAAAAATCAAGTTAGAAAGAGTAGATGTCACCCAAGCTTCCATTAACAACCAGTGAAGCTTGCATCCAAAGGTACAATCATAAATCTTGCAACTGTAAAATCACCAACCACCATTTGAGGCTTCAACAAGCTATAACTATCAAGGTTAAACACAAGTAGATTTAGGATGGTGAAGAAATGGAAGACATCAAGATCTATAGAGGTTTAATAGGAACCTATGTGAGTTAGGATTATAGAAGAGATGATGGCTACTAAAACTAAGGTGGACTTGGTTGAGGTAGTTAGCATCATAGATGATGATACCGAGGTGATAACCAAGATTTTATACTAGTACATGTAGTTTCTCCCATATTTTTTTATGGGGGAATATTTCCACTCATTTCCACATAACTTCTAATTAAGATAATACAACCATCAAACACTAATTCACTTGCAATACTTGACATAGGATTAGGTAGTGGACGTGGTACAATTTGGTTTAAGGTAATGCCATCTTTGATGTCTCAATTTGAGATAAGTTGACAGCTTTTAGTGTAACTTAAATCTATGATTTTCCATATTTTAAGTAGCCATATAAACTCATATAGTTCCTACTCTTGTGCATCCATGATGATTGCATGTATTTTGTAGGATGGTGCATAGAGATCTCATATTAGCTGATCAAAAGGATAACCATGCTCAAAAAAATTAAAAAGTACATCCTTTAATTTATGGATGATGAGAAGGTGGAGTGTGTGGCTAGGCTCCTCAATTACTTCAAAGGGTGTTTTACATTCCCCATCAACAAGTGGTAGGACCCCGACATGAAGGGAATAACACACCTCATGAGTTTTAAATTATGCTCAGGTGGTTGATAGACCAACATATCAAAGGTGTACTTATTCTTAGTATAGCACATGGTGTAAGGAATGCAATTTAATATTGCAAAATTCACTATTGAAAAGTTATTGAAAAAGGTGTTGGAATGCCATAACACAAAGAGAAATTTCAAATTGTAGTTAGTCCTTATTCTAATTGTCATGGAGGAAATCAAGATCCCAAATAAGAATGAGGATAATATTTGGGCTTTCTAGAGCATCATGATTCCTCACTATAAAAGTATAGATATTTCACCTCACCCACCTCCTTCAATGTCGAATGTAAAATGTGCATGATGTAATGGTGAAAAATGTACATAAAGGACTTTGGGATAGAATTGTGCATCCCTCAAGGGCTCGCATAGAATTTATTTAGAATGGTAAATTTTATCATGATGGAACACTTTTGCTTAGCGAACCTGAGACTAGTATATGGGAATAGGTTAGGATGGTTTAAGATCCCCTATGTGTTCTCAATGAAATAATTTATAGAGGCACTATGGTGTATC
>JARHVA010011221.1:5000-80290 GCA_037957365.1 Torreya grandis | reverse complement strand
ATCCTCAAGCACAACATGAATAAACTAATCACATATGGGGATTCATAGTTGATTATTAATTAAATTAGAAGTATCAATGAAAATTAACTTATTTGAAAATATTTTATCATATTATATATTGGTACTTGATCAAATAATTTAAGACATTAAACATTAGAGACATTATAAGAGAACAAAATCAAACATTAGATTCATTAGAGGCTTCAACTGCCAATTTAGCACTACTTTAAGAATCCAAGATGAATAAATTTTTAGTAGAGCTAGTCCCTTGTCCATCTATTCTTAATAATGTGGAAAAAAATTAAGGGTTTGATGATGACCAATATATCTTACAATTTATGACTAATTATATGAATTTTAAATCTCAAATTATAGATGAAAATCACTTTAATTCTATGAGTAAAAAAGATATAGGAGATGATGGTACTTTATAGTCAAAAGAGAATCATATATCTATGGGAATGGTATCATTAGAATGATGCTTTGACATGGATTCAAAAGCTTAAAATTATAAAGAGTATAGGACAAGTTAATTTTATTCCATAAATAGAATCTGGGAACCATTAAACATCCTTAATATGCCAATATTAGCTTAAGTTGCACTAAAAATTTGAAACAAAGAAAAAAGGCTTCTTGATAGACTATAAATATGTAATTGTTTGGACCTATAAGGGTTTGAATATATTTGATCCTAGGGTCTTCACACACATTATTATTTTGAAGTAAGAATGCAAGCCTTTCAAATAGCATTAAAGGCCAGTAAATCCAATTCTAGAACTTTTCATATAGAAATAAGTTTAGAATCTACTAGATACTAAGATTATGTTCTCAATCAGGCATTTTACCTAGGTTTCCATTTTGGTACTATTAAGGAAAAATAATAGTGAGATCAAATTATGTGTCAATTTTAAAAATTTAAATAGAGCATAAAAAAATGTGACTATCTTTTGTCCTCAATAAATGAGGTAATTCCTATTTTTAGTGGTTTAGAGATGATGTCCTTCCTAGATGGCCTTTCATGCTACAACAAAGTATTGGTAGAATCAAAAGATAAAATGAATACAACTTTTACTACCAAATGGGGAACATTTGCATCTAAAAAAATGACTTTTGGCCTAGTAAATGTAGGATTAACCTTTCAACATCCCATGTATTATTATTTCCAAAGAAACATTAGTAAATGTATTATCATATACATGCATGATCTCATAGTGTTTTCAAAGATTAGATCTGACCATCAAGATCCTTTACAAAAAATATTGAATAGATGTAGAACATATGGACCATCTTTAAACCCCAAGAATAGTATCTTTAGATTTACATAAGGAAATTTAATGGGCCACACAATTTACAAGGATGGGATCTCCATAGATCTAGAGTGTCTCCAAGACATATCCAAGATAATACCTCTAAATATATAGAAGGAATTTAAGTCATTATTTGGTAAGACCAATTTTATAAGGGAGTTTATTTTAGGTTTTGCATAAACTATTAACCCCTTGAATGCCATGCTAAAGAAATATGCCAAAATTGAGTTGAATGTTGAAGCCAAGAAAGAATTCCAATATACCAAATATGTCATTACATGAGCCCCATTCTTATTAATCATAATTTTATTAAGGATTTATTCTTATACTCATTCACTTCAAAACATACCATAACTATTGTGCTCACGTAGAAAGTGGAGGATAGTGAGCATTCAATTAATTTCATGATCAATAATTTGAAATATGTAGAATTGAAATATCTAATGATAGATTAAAAAATGTATTATTTAATTAAGTAAATAAATAAATTTAGGCATAATATTATTTGAACTAAAACATTTTTATTTTTTCCATATCCAACAATAAATCTCACCCTTGATTAGAAAGAATTGGGTGAAAGGAAAGGCAAGTGGATGGCCAAAAACTACCAAAATGGTAAAAGTCCAAGGAATTATTAAGGTCAATATTGAGTCATATACATGAATTTATATTGATAAAATAAATGAAGCATAGTTATTCGGTGGTGATTGGTATGCTCAGATTATACATTATTTGATTATAGGTACATGTACCTTAAATTTGAATAGAGAATATAGGTGGGCATCCAAGCTTAAATTAGGATATTACATGATTTGAAAGGGAGTGTGATATATAAACAATTATGAATGTATCTAATTGATATGTGTCTCTAATGATGAAGCAATATAAATCCTTTATAATTCACATTAGAAGATAGGTAGTGGGCATCCCTTAGGAAATGCTATAGCTCACAAGATTCTGAGGATGGGGTATTACTAGCCTAAATTTTTTAAGGATGCTCAAAACCATGTTAAAACATGTTATTAATTTAAAATATTTTGGAATAGTGAGGTGCATGTTACCATAACCTTACAACTAGTCATTAAGAGATATCATTTTGCACAATGGGATCTTGGCATCATCGGAGTAATCAATCCAAATTATTTAGGTGTAGATAAATTTTTATTGATAGCCACTTACTATTGCACTAGATGGATTTAAGTAGTAGACACAAATAATTCTATATCTCAATATATAATCAAATTTCTAGAAGAAAACATATTAACCAGGTTTAGAACACTAGTTTCATTAGTATGTGATAATGGTCCATCATTCTAATTTTTTTAATTTACAGAGTGGGATCATGGCAATCAAATCACAATCAATTTTTCATCTAATTATTATCCATAAGGAAATATAGAAGCTGGGTCTACCAACAATAATCTTATGTATGTCATCAATAAATCAACAAAAGATAAACCAAGAAAATAATGTGTTGTTAAAATATGCATTATAGGTAGATAAAACCATACATAAGTAAGTCCCATGGCTTCACCTTTTCTACACATATATTGATGGAAACCAATATTCCCTATTAATCTCAAGCTACAAACATACTAATTCAAGTTGGATTATATGGATGAATATGAAATATTTTAGTCTAGATTGCTAGACATAATTCAGATAGAATATTCATGAATAAAAGCATTGAATAACTTTAGCCAACATCAAGGCATTTTCAAAATATGGTTTGATAAGATATCCAATATAAAATATTTTATAATATCAAACCTAGTCCTCATGTGGGATAAATCACATGAAAAGAAGGGGAAACTTGATAAATTCACCCCATTATAGATTGAACCATACCATATTATTAAAGTTTTAGGTAGGAATGTCTTTTCCTTAAGGGACTTCCAAGCTTATTACCTCACTTTACCAGTTAATGGAATATTTTTGAAACATTATTTCATGGGTGCTCCAATTGGAGATGCTCTTGAATGAATGGGAGCTCCACTATAAAAGTATGAGTAGATTATATTTACCGATTTATAGAATAGGTTTCCTACTTTTTTTATCTTCTTTCCTAGAATAGGTTTCTTACTTTCTTAGAGTATTTTCCATTTTTAAGCATGTTGCTTTCATAGACTACTTGCTTAATTATATAACAATCTGATAAATTTATTTTTCTAGAATCATGAATATTCCTTTCAAAATTATAAAAGGGATTATTTAACATGTATATAACTTGCATTCATCAGGATTTTTTATTATATTACTTAAGAAGTTCTAAATCTAACTATGCACTATGGTTAAAATCAAGTTTTCATTTTAATTAAATGTCCACTAGATCTTTGAAATTTGCTTTGATATACTCATGCAAATTTAGAAATATTTTTCATTTTCAAAGATCAATTGCACTCTTACATGTTAATCCTTTGATGATAAACAATAAATATGGAAATGCATGTATATTGGTAGGGGACAAAATGATAAAAATTAATTTTTTATTATACATACACTAGCCAATGGTCATTCCCAACCTTTCTTCCACCTATGTTCTAAATAATAAATTTGAAATAAAAATACTAATATATAAATTAATCAAATAATGCAAAATTATGGAATAAGGGTGATTCAAGTAATCTTTACTAGTGATATGGATGTTTGGTTGGAAATATAATAATTATTGAAGTGGAATCAATTATATCTCTACAAGGGCTATGGACTCCTAAGTGGTAGTAGAACAATGCCTAGGCTTCCCTTATTTTATGTTGCTTGAATCAAATAAATGAAAATGAAACCTATATTTTTTATCAAAATCTTTTCTAAAATTCTCATGACAAGGGGTAAATGAGTTTCACCTATTCATAAACACATCTTATAAGTGAAAAAGGTTAGTATTATTCATGAGGAAGTTGGAGTCTCTTTCCATTATTTGGTCTATTTATTCTTTTCTTATAAAGATATAAAGTTTTATCTTATTATACTAACCATATATTTTGGGGTCTCAAATACTCAAGAGTATTTTCCAATTGAGTCACCATTTTTTATGCCCAAACACACCCCCCCCCGCCACCCATTTTCAATGAATTCAAATAGGG
This sequence comes from Torreya grandis, assembly GCA_037957365.1. Lineage (NCBI taxonomy): Eukaryota > Viridiplantae > Streptophyta > Pinopsida > Cupressales > Taxaceae > Torreya > Torreya grandis. The sequence continues at coordinate 75,900 of JARHVA010011221.1, read as the reverse complement.
ACTCATCATTGTCATAAATATTCATTCATGGTTAATAAACCACCATAGGAGTTCAAATATTGACTTGATATGCATAAGTCTAAGGTTGCCTTCGAAGTCTAATTTACATTCAAAAGTTAAAAAGGAATGAAAATCAAAGCTTGGGAATTATTAATGATTTATTTACAATTTTTTATTCTTTTTTGTCTATTTCAAAGTGATTAAACATGTTAGGTTCATTTTAATTGACTAAAAATTCTAATACAAAGTGTTTTAGTACATATTCAAGATTTGATGTGTAGGATCTTAAGTTTATAATGTTACATAAGACTCTAAATTTCTCATTATCATGAAAAGTGGTGGCATTCCATTTGCTCTTATTTATGATTAAGTCATTTAGGCTTACTATTTGTAGTCAAATTATCAGATCACATGCATTATAACATCCATCTCAGTCATAATTATCTATAACTTTCCAAGGTCACATTCATGTTCAAATTATTTGGACCCTCTGAGAAGATAAGACTAAGATAGGTGGAATAATCTCATTTAAATTCATGGTTTTTGGCATGAACAAGAAAATTATAAATATAAACAAGTCTTCTTGGGCTATTGAGATCCATTCACATGTTAAAATCACATTAACTCATGACTAAGGATTTTCTCTCACAACATTTAAATACTTACAACCTCCCATAAATTTAAGATTGGGATAGGTGGAGTCATCTCACTCATTTTTTACTTAGAAAACCAAAGAACATAGATAAATCCTCCAAATAACTTGATTGCAAAGGGCCATCCATATGTGATCATATTAGCAACCTAGACTATATCAAGCAAAATGCATGTTTACCTCTGAATCTTCATAGATTAATGATACTCATCCATATATGAAGATATCATTGAGATAGGACTAGAAAATAAAAATATAATGTCATAATTCTAAGTCTTCCAGATCAAGATAGACCATAAACATGTCATCATCATGTTAACTTGTAGATCATAACACAAAATTCAAGGAAAAAGGGAATTAGAAATCTTGGGATCATTCCATGTGTTAACATCATAGAATCCCAAATATTGAAAGAGTAAAATACATAGTTAATATCCTAAGAGCCCAAGATCAATCCATGTGTCAAGATCATGTTAACCAAAGAACATAGAGCACAACATAAAAATAAAAGTAAAATGGACCCTAAAATCCCAAGATCATTACACATATAAACATCAAAAATAATTGGGGACATGTAAATCATAATAAAAAATTATAAGCCTTTCAAAGACCCAAGATCTTGATATTATGCCACACATTATAATCCCTCTCACATAGAGTTGTAGAGAATAAAATACATATGGAAGTCTTATGAAGTTACCACACATCACTGATTAGATATTACCACATGCCACCAATCATAAGTATTTATGTGTCATAAATTATAAGGCACCACATGTCATCATCTCGATTTGTGGATTAATACACGACACTATATAGAATCCTAATAAAATAAAAGTAGTTGAGAGATATGGGCCATCCATTTTTCATCATCTCATTAAATAAGAAGTGTAAATCAAATTACAAGGACCAAATACATATACAAGTGTTTTAAGACCTAAGAGCCCTCTAATTATCCATGTGTAAACATAGTGGAGACCAGATCTTATAAAAAGCAAAATATGTAGTCAAAAGGACTTCAAGAGATTGAGAACTCAAGATTGTGACACATAAGCATATATCATTGATTCAAAACTTTCAGGACATGTAAATTAACTTTATATGAGCTAATACTTCTTAGGTCCCTGATAGCCTAGATCCTTTAATGTGGCTAGAGCTCATTACCTAAAACCTACTAGGGGACTAAACACAATCAATGATTAAAATATTCTCAAGCATCTAAGATAAATCCATGTTTTTAATTATCATTAATACTCATCTTAGAGAACATACAAATATGAATTAGTAAATCCAAAAATTCTTGAGACAATGAAATAATGACAAGTGTTATAATCACAATGAATACATATCTAGAACACAAGGTAAAATTTGATAGGTAGGTAGAAGTAAAAAAATGGGAAATGCTAGCTCCAACATTGACAATTCATCTAATGGTGCCATTTTAGTTTCATTCCCTCAACATGCAAGCCCTATACCACTTCAGCTTCAAAAAAGTGATTCCTAGTCATCACTACCTTGGTAAATATTTTTTTCATGAATGCCATTAATGTTATACTTAAGTCTATGTTCTATATACATACATATATATATATATATATATATATATATATATATATATATATATATATATATATATATATATATATATATATATATATATATATATATATATATATATATATATAGATATATATAGATATATATGTATGTATGTATGTATATATATATGTGTGTGTATATATATATATATATATATATGTATATATATATATACATACATACATACATATATATATATATATATATATATATGTATGTATGTATGTATATGTATGTATATATGTAGTTGTCATATTTTGGATCGGTTAACTCTCAAAAATCATGTACATGCCTACTCTACGTAGAATTATAACTCATGGTCTAGAATTGGAGATCTAAAATTAGACATAGCTTTGGAAGTTTAGGCGAGCCCTTCCCCAAGTTTATATATACATTTAATTCCCAATTACAAAAGGAGAATTTTGACATTCAATACAGATAAGAAATGTTTTGGATTGTTCTGTAAGTTTATATTGTATTATTGTCTCTTCCAAATCCATGTTTTATTAATAATGGTTTTCAATTTTACTAGTAACTTAGTAATTTGAGATGTGTAAATGATATTTTGAATTCCTTGTTATTTATTATTGATCTTTGTTAACTAGTAATGTGTTATAGAAATATTATATTGACTTGTATCTTTGATTATATGGAGTGAGTGTATTAAGTAACTTCTTTTGGATGTGTAGAAATGTTATTTTGATACAACTATCTAAATTATGAAAATATAGTTTAGATCCCCTTGTATTGCTTATAATTTCTTAATAATTTGAAGTTACATAACAATTTCTTATGAAAATAACCTCTAACCAATGGTATCAAGTTTATTGTGTCCATTTCCCTTTGACACCTAACTATGTTTTTATGTTTTATGTGTGAATAAAAGATTTCAATAATTTTTAGTTCTTGAAACTTGCCCAACCCATTGGAATAAATTTAGATAGAGAGAGTCCCATTTATCCTCAAATCACAAACCTATTTTTCTACCTTCTATTTCCCTCATATTGGAATTTTTTGGTTTTGCCAACATTAGGGTAGAATCCACCCATTCACCTCAATTAGATTTTTGGTTTCTTTTATTCTCCATTCATCTAAACCATCTGAGGTAAATAAACCATTTTTCACCACTATTCCACTACTAGGTTATATACAAAATTGAATTCTCAAAAATCATTCCTTGGAGTGATTTATCTAAATATATCCTAAAATATTAGAGGCTACCTCATAATGTTTATATTGTGTGCATAAAAACCACATCACCATCATCATTGATGGAATTTTAGAGAGTTTAGTAATCATAATCATTAAAGAAATCTATATCATCCATGATGACTTATAATTAAAACAAATATTAGGTCAAATATGGATAACAACATAAAAAATTTATCCTAAAATAAGGATATGCATATGTAAGGCCCACCAAAAATTTAACCCTAAAATATAGAAATGGATTTAGAATTAATTAAATAATATATTAGCTAACAAACATGTATAAAAGTTAATATAATTAAATATGACCAATTTATCAAAACTCAAAATAGAATTCCTCTAAGTTATATAGGCTTATAATGATTTCTAAATATAGTAATTTACAACTATTATAATACATTGCAAATGATAAATGAAAAAAATACTTAGTTGGATGTGATGTTACCACTAATCTAGATTTGGAACATGTAGAGTATGAACTATAACACTATGTATACATAGTTTTCATGTTCCAAAAATATTATTTATTAATCTCTCGATGCTATATTTAACCTATGGACCATTACATTGATGCAGGTATTAGACATGGTTTCAAGTGCCTTATATGAAATAATGGTCCTTTTCAAATGTGACCACCTATGATACTTTAGGTTTTCTATCCCTTTAATTTGATGTATTTAGCTAATGTGTATTGGAATTTTCTCTTATTTTATGGCTTAAAATTTGTTTCTTTACCCTTTATCACCCTTCAATGAATGCTTGCCAAAAATGAGTTAGTGGGCTCATAGTATCTAACTCACCCATTTGACCCCTTTTTCAAAGAGTGTTTCCTATATTTCTATTAATCTAATGAGGGCCTTAGGCATATGTAGTTATCCCATATGTGTGGTAAGTGTGTGTATCAATCATTACAATATAATATATGAGATGGAAGAGTGATCACTCATATACTTTGTAAAATATAGCTTGAGGGCTTCTCTTGGGGTACTTCAAACCTATAGGGGGACTATTGTTATGTTGTATATTAATTTAGGAAAAAGTATGGCATAATTTATATTTTAATGATATATATTTATTAGATTTCTATGATTTTATGTGTGTTTTATCAATGTCATATATTATTTTAAATGATGGGTAAAACTTGATTATTTGGCAATATCTACTAACACATGATGACAAGAAGTGGTCTACTTACTCTTCCTCTATTATGATTACAAAACTAAACCTTGTTTGAATTTAATATATCTTAAACTTTGAATAAGAATATACTTATCTATATTGGTCTTGAATAGACTAATGATCTATTCTCAATTCTTGAACTTCTTGTACTAGAATGTATGTACTTTAACCAACAAATAACTTCCAATCTAAACTAAAATAGATACCTTCTTCTCCATGTAATAAACTACCATATATATTTTTTTAACTTCACTCATGATTCAATAAATCTTATTACAGACTCGGATAATGATACGAAGTTTAATATATATTCCTTACAAGTTTCAAACATCATTAAATGACCATAAAGACTGACTCAGTCATGTTTGACCTATTAAACCAGATTATACCTCCTTAGGACTATATACTTTATTGAATACAAAGTAGAGTGACCATGATTTATTTATTTTTGTTCTAAAACACCCTTTTAATCCTATAGATATTATAAATTTCTTTCCAAGTATCAATATTTCAAATAAATAGTTCATAAGAAATCATAAGATCATTGTTCTTAAACTAAGCCCTCTTTTAGGCCTAATATACTAGGTTTGTTAGTACTCAATCAAAAAAACTTTATCATAAAATTGATTTTGGAATATATATAATATTGGATCATGTAAAAAATGAACTCTAAATCAAATATACCAAGTTTTGAGTGATTTAAATTAGTAGATCACCATAAACCAACTTTTGACTTCTTGACTCTATCTAGGATGAACTAGTATTGTTTGAATTCTTTTAAGAGGATTAGAATCATATCATATGAATAAATATATTTTTTCATAGGTTTAAACATATTGAATTATCCTTAAATATTATCAAATCTTGACAAGATCATTGGCCCTCAATAACAACCTTATTCAATAAAACTTATTCTTAAGACTATTAGACCTAATGGCTCCTTTGATAGGTCAAAGCATAATCATGACTCAAAAAAACATCCATAATAACTTAGATACGTGTAATTTTATAAAAAATAGGTTATCCAAATGTTATTTTACCAATTTTGGCAAAAAATTGCAAAATCCTTGCTTTTATCTCTAATCATTGTCTTGGAAACATAGATTTTTTGTGTTTTACACAACAATACTATATAATGGCAAATGAAAAGTATCTATTCCCATAAAATAAATTAAAATAATTTATAAAACATATCTAATAATGTCTTCCAAATTTTCAATGTATTTTATTTTTTGAATCTCGAATGATTGGCCTTTTATCTCACTTAAGGTTTGACTTTGCATTTGGAGATCGAGAGCTACAATTTGATCATTCATAAAAAATATGAGTAATTGAATCAAAATAACAATTAATTTAGGACATAGATAAATTAATTTTACCCTTCCAATTTCCAACCATGACTCATACAAATATTTCTATTTGAAACAAACTACTATATGCATGACTGAGTATAGAAATAGGGGGTTGAGAAGGGCCTAAACAAAAAAACATCAAAATGAATAAAATATTAATTCAAAATTGACTTATAATGTTTAATACATTAAATAATATAGTTAACACCATGAATTAAAAAAAACATGACTCTTTATTATGCAACAAACTTTCTTTTGACTCAGTACAAACCCCTATTTTATATGACAAGCTGTCAACTCTGCCTATTTTATCAACTCTCTACCCTACCATGAAATGTTTATCATTTTTATACTTGTTGAAGGTCTAAATATGATCCTCCCTTATAGGTTATAATGTCATCAGGTTGTTGAAGGTAAATCCAAGCTTATAATTATTATATTTGCCTTGAAATCACCTTACTTTCAACTTGGTAAATGTATTTTTTTGTTAATTCTTTAGTTACTTGATCTTTATTTGTGAACTTGAATTAGAATAATGATTAATAGGCCTCAGTCCATGTTGATGGCCTATATAATACCTACAAAAATCATCTTGACTCATGAACAATTAAAATTATTTTGTGTATTTACAAGAAACAAGTTTGAAATTTTGAATTAGCCTTTTGGTAAGAAACTTGCCAAAGGCTATAAACTGACCTAGAATTGACTCTTAAGACCTTAAAATGGTATACTATTGTTTCCTAAAACCTATAAGACTTATAACAAGACAAATTTTACCCATACTAGTGATTCTCCGACATCAAACTATTGGGGTACAAAAAATCTTCATGAACTCCTATTTATGAATGTTTTATGTTTGTTTCGTGCTTGCTATTGTTGATTAATTTATTTAATCTAATCATTTTGATACTTGTCTTCAGTTATCCTCTTAGATACAAAATCCTACCTTGTTGATGTACATTATATTTGAGCTTGAATACGCATCTTTTCTTTTTTATTTTTATACATTTTCTTTGAATTATGAAAGTTTGGATCTTGTTGAAAAGATTGAGTATCTCCATTATTCATTCATGTACTTATTGTCTCCAATATTTTTTCATATCTCCTTGTTTTACCTACTTCTACACATAGAACAAACACATTATAGAAATAAAATTGTTTACTAGGTCCTTGAACCTATTTCCAATCACCATAATGGCTACCAAATGGATTGCAATAAAAACAACTTGAAGTAAGATTTTATTTTTGGTCATTTATCCTTCCCTTCCTCCTTCATATGGGTTGTTTAAATCACCTAAAACCTGATCATAGCTATTTATAACCTCAATAAGAGGTTACTCACAAATAATTTTTTCTCTCCTCCTCATACTTCTTACTAAACATATTTTATTTGCCAATGCCTTCCATGACAACCTTTTTTAATAGGATTTCTTTTGCAATAGATTCTTTAGCAAGTTTATTATTCTTCACATTCATATGCTCATCAAATCAATTATGATGTTCTAAATGAAAATCAAATACCTCATTAACTATTGTATACTCTTCTTCATATTCTTTTATATTTTGTAAAAATTCTTGAATGATGTCATTTACCTCTATTTCTTTTATTTATGTTAGAAACTCCTAGTTGTTTGTTATCAACACCTTATCTTTATCGTTTGTTGATGTTCCTTCTTATTGCAGTGGAAGAATCATATGTTTCTCTCCTCCTATTTAAAAATTATAGGTGTTATTTTGTCCATAATGGAAAGGCTTCATGTCATACTACCATGGCCTACCCAGAAGAATATGACAAGCATCCATTTATACTGCATGACATAATACCACATCCTTATAGCTTTCAATCTAACATTTACTCTACACTATTCGTTTACAAAAAATTCATGACCATTTTGTAACCAAGACATTTTTTAAGGAGTAAGATGATCTAACTTCTTGAAATCTAATTTATTAACCATCTTAATAGATACCAAATTATCAATACTCCCATTGTCAATAATGATTTGACAACACTTACCTTGTACCTTGCATATGCTCTTGAATAAGCTTTGTATTTGTATTGGTTTTGCATTTGTCTCTTTTAGCTTGTGGATCACCTTATCCATTAACAATAATCTTTTAATTTTAGGTTATTTAGTTGACCATGTACTTTCTTCATTTTTAGATTACAATATTTCTTTAGAATGATATTTTTAATCATAATTTGAATTTTCATGAGGTCTATAAACAAATTCATGACTTTTACAACATCTATCCCCAAATAAACCAATTCTTACCTTCTATATATAATGTTATCCTTTTGTAAGGATAATCTCCTCTTGATTTTTGAGCTTGACATGAAAATGTGATTTGTTTTTCTTTATGAACCTCAATGCTCTCACCATGCTACCTATTCTCTCTAAAGTAACTACTCTTATCTTTAGAACCCTGCTCATCTTTGCTTCTAATTAGAGTGTAAGTTGTTAGGATTCCTACATTGTTTTAGGAAACAATAAATAAATTTCATCTTGAATACTAAAGTTTTACACATTAACACACCTAGATACTTTTTCTATGTCCTCTTCAATATGGCCTGCTCTTATAGTTAGTCTATAAAAATATTTATTATATTATTTAACTAAAAAAATTATTTGTTTCAAGTTTTTATGTTTCCTAAAAAGATTAATTTGATAATCCCTAGGTATAAATTTACCTTTGATTTTAGTCATAATCCTATCCCATTAGGTAATATTTTACGTAACTTAATTTTTTGTTGACTAAATTTTGACCTTTTAGGCTAAATTTAGGCACCCATATCTGCAAAAAAAAACTAAGTCTATACCTTTGGCTAGGTCCAACACTTAGATTTTCTTCAAGAGAAGGTCCTTTAAAAAAGCCACAACAAATTTACAAGTATATTTCTTGGTCTTTGATAAGCCTTTGAAATATTTTGGGTCTTTTGTTTTCAACTAATTGTTCATTTTTTCAGAGGTTTTGTTTTTGGGTTTTTTGTCCTCACATTTTTTGTTAAGTGTCGAATTCTTTTGGACAATTTGTCCAAGTTAGATTTTCTGAATGGCAACTTCAAACTTTTTTGAAGGACTTGTTTTGGACATTTTTCCAAAATAACTTTCTTGAAGGGTATCTTCTTGCAATAAATGGTCCACTTAAATATTTTTGAAGGAATTATTTCAGAATTTTTATCTGAAACAACTTCTTCAGAGGGTGCTTGTAACTTTTCCAAAGGGCATTCTAGTTTTTCTGAGAGTCATTTCCAAAGGCTAAAAGTTACTTTTCAGAAAGTATGAAGGGAATTTCAAATTTTTGAAGGGATGTCTTCAAAAGTCTGAAATATTGTTTCTGTGGGAAGGAAGACCATTTAAAAAACTCTGAAGGCTATTTTTTTCTTTCAAAAGCTTCAATTGCAAGAGATTTGAAGAATAATTTCCAAAACTCAAAGGACACCATCAACTTCTTCAAAGGGTCACTTGAAAGAAGCTAAAGGGTATGTTTCCTTTTAGAAAAAGTCTTTTTTCACTTTACCGAAGGGTTATTTTAAAGAACCAAAAGGGCCAAATAAAAAGTCTGAGAAAATTATTTTAGAAAGATTGTCTAAAGAAGTCCTTCAAAAAACTTGTAAAATACAATGGAAGAAAAAGGGTGAAAAAATGTTCAAGAAAATTGTCCACAAAAATGGACTGAGATAAAAAGTTTGAATAAAATACTCGAGGGAGTGACGGCCTATAGAACATCAATTTAAAACTATAAGAACTAGCTGTTGGAGTTAAAGAAGTTTGGAGAGAACCTAAAGACAAATGTGGAAATGATAAATGGCAATATCTTGAGCATTTAGTGCAAAACAATCATGAATAGGTAAGTTGAATATTCAAGTTGTTGCACCATTATACAGCTTGATGAGCCAGTAAAGAGCAGCTAGCATCAAGATGAAATTATAACATATGGACTCATCTATAGTAAAATGTAGTTCAAAATATCTTGATTTGATTAATGTAACTAATGTGAGAGAGATATTATCTATATTGAGTGAAGTGTATATGTAACTTGTCCTTTTTTCAAGTGTAAGTTCAAAGTATGACTAGATAAAATATTTTGGTCCATCACCCCTAATAGAATAGATCTAAATTCTAGTTATTTTAACTGTTTTCATCCCCTTGAGTTATTAGTAGGTATATGAGCCTAAAAGGTGCATCAAGGGGAGATAGCCCCTATTCTAGAGATTTATCTCAATTAAATTGTCACCCGTAACAAGAGAGATGATTATATTTTTTTGTTTGGGTGAGAAGAGTTGAGCATCTCCTCAAGTGTACAAATCCAAGCATCAACAATTTTTGGCACACTTGGTGGGACCATTTATCCAAGAAGTTGAAGAATTCTTGGTGTGTTCTTCAATCAATAAACCTTTTAGAGGCATTTCAATCAACACCAATGGTGACTCTAAGTTGAATTAGCTTTTCAAGCATTTCTAGTGTATCAATAAATCTTATTCGGTATGTATAATCCCATTGTTGAGTAATATGGATATTATGTTCCTTCATATAGTTTTGGTCAAGATCATGTTGAATCACCTCAAGTATCATTCTTAATTATCCTTTTCCTAGTATATCCAAGAGTGCTAGGGAGATAATGTTCGATTTTGATAAGAAAATTTTGGAAATAGATAGGTTGAATGAGCGAAATAGATATCAATAAGAGCTTATATACAAGGATGAATGATTGTTTAAACAAGTTCAAGTCATGAAATCCATGGATGAGAAACTATTAATGTGGATAAGTCAATCCACTCAAGTTATTTATCCTTTTACCCCTTCTTCCATCCAAAAATAGCCTTCTCCTATAAAAAAGAAACCCTCTCCCTATACATCAAATCCTTTCTATCAAATAACACTTGCTCACCAAAATAAAATGAGCTAACCTTCTAACCCATATAATGCATTAAATAATATTATTGTTAATTCTTTGCACCTAGAAATCCAACACCAAATGACATTAGAACAATCTTCTATGGAAACTAGTTATTTCAATTCCTTAGATTATGAGCCCTTCTTTGAAGAAAATCACCCCATTTCCTTTAGAAAAAAACACATCCATCCTCTAGCAACTCTTCCTATACATGTGAAAACTCTTCCTAGTCTTCCTCAACCTCCTTAAGTCCTTAAACATGATGTCAAGATCCTAATTTGGAGAAAATTCTATCATGAACCAGCTTAAAACCTTGAGAAGGATGAAGTTGTTGTCTATCCTCAAGAAGAGAGTTCCAATCCTAACATCATGAGTTGGAAAGAAATAGTGGAATCATGGGGTAATAAAGAAGAGAAGAGTATTGTTCAAGAGTATTAATTGAAAAATGAAGATACTCCTCCTCATCATGATGATGCACATGATCTCCAAGAAAGACTTTCCAAGGGAATCTAGCTAAACAGATTGAAGAATTAGAGTCAAGAATAAGGTTCCTTAGTCAAGGTGTAATGGATGGTTTAGACCCAATATAAGATATAATGTCTAAACACACCCCATCTAAACTCCTTAAAGAGATTTATTAAGCTACATCTGATGTGGATGAAGTTATGGTCAAGTGGAAGGAAGAGAAGTAATTGATTTTAGCCCAAGGTTTACCTCTTATTCCTCATGAGCTTCTCAAGGAAAATCCCACTTCTCATTCCCAATTTGATTTTGATCTCACTAGTGCTTGCCTCTTTTCAAAGTCCATTCCTAAGTCCTCTCCTTCATCTCATACTAAATTTCACTCCCTTCACCTTCCATTACCTTCCATACTCTAACTCCTACATTTTAGACTCATGAACCTATCCATTCACTCTTCATTTCATTCCATCCTAAAGAGGAACCTATTTTAAGGGAGGCAAATGAGCAAGAGAAAATGAAATTCTTGGCTAATAAAGAGACTATTATGAGTGATAATGAAGATGCTATCATCATAATTACTCCATATGAACATCATCATGGTGATTACCATCTTGAGAGTGAAGTGGAAAGCATTATCAAAGATGAAGAACATGGTCAAATCATATCTCAAGAGGTGGTTGTTCTAAGAAGTTTTCATGAAAATAAGGTTGAATAAGTGACTCTTGAAGGTGACATGAGTGAAGGAGAAGATGTAGGTCACACATACATGTAAATTTTCTATAAATATGAAGATGATATTGAAAAACATCACTTTTCAATGTTGGATGGAGAATGTAAGCATGGTGATTTCTTCTTCCCTTTATTTGATGAACCTTCTTGTTGCTTTTATGAAGATAATGACTAGGCCATGGGACCTGAGTTGAATTGTGTTCAAGAGCATGTTATTGAGTAGATAGATACTCTTGTTTGTGAATAATAAGGAGAGGGATCACATTGGTCTGGAAAAATCTTTGAATAAGGAGTTTTTGAGTGAGAAAATGATGATTTCTAGAATGAGATAGAATTTTTTTCATCTCAACTCAAACATCACACTAGCCACCCTTCTTCAAGAGATCCATGATGAATCAAGATATTAGTTTGAAAATATTCTAAAAGAGATAGAAAAGAATGAGTTGATCCATGATGCATACCAAGAGGTTCATGAGCCAAATAAACCATATGATGATGAGATAGTATCCATTGATCCATTGATGGACTACACTAGCATGAAGGACTAGCATGAGACATGATTCAAAGATAAATATGAGTACATGTATGTTGGAGACATGTTTGAACTTGATCCACTTGGATACATGAAAATCAAGGTGGTAAGGAAGAAGGATGAGTCACCAAGCTCCTAATCCAACCAACTACTTGTCTGACATCATGAGCTTTCTTGACATGGAAGAGACCTACAAAGTTTTCCCTTTGATCCAGGAGGCGAAGAGCATACCTAGTTAGTTGTACATAATTAGTTTTCTTTTTTTTTTGCATCTTGTCTTTTCCTAAGTGTTAAGTAGCACATGTGTGTTTTCTTTGGTCTTTGGTGTGTGTCTCTTTCCTTTGTGTGTTGGAGGTAGTCAATGGTTGTCTTTTTGATCAAGTTCTAAATCATGTCCAAGGTTTCTAGTTTATTTTAGTCCTTAATTGACTCCATGCCCAATGGACTATTTAGGCTACTAGTCTAGTTAGTATAGTAGGCATACTACCCCTGTGAGTCACCAATTTATTGACCAAAATTTAGCCTTTTAGGCCAAAATTGAGCACCCCTATCTGGAAACAAAAATGTCTAAGTCTATACCTTTGGCCAAGTCCAACACTTATATTTTCTTTAGGAGAAGTGTCCTTTAACAAATCCATAACAAATGTACAAGTCTATTTCTTGGTCTTTACTAAGCCTTTGAAATATTTTGGGTCTTTTTTTTTCAACTAAGTGTTCATTATTTCAAAGATTTTATTTTTGGATTTTTTATTTAAGTGCTAAATTCTTTCAGACAATTTATCTGAGATAGATTTTATGAAGGGCAACTTGAAAATTTTTTGAAGGAATTTTTTTAGACATTTTATCTGAAATAATTTTCCTGAAGGGTATCTTTCTTGCAAGAAATGGTCCACTTAAATCTTTTCAAAGGGGTTATTTTAGACTTTTTTTCAAAAACAACTTTTTTGAAGGGTGCTTCTAAATTTTCTAAAGGGTGTTTCAACTTTCTCGAAGTGATGTTTTCAAAAGTTTGAAAGGTCTTTTTTGTGAGAAGGTGGACCATTTATAAAATACCTAAGGTTATTTTTTTCTTTTAGAAGGTTCATTTGAAATAGCTTTGAAGAATCATTTCCAATAGCCAAATGACAATTTCAAATTCTCTGAAGGGTCACTTGCAAGAAGCTAAAGGGTATGTTTCCTTTTATAGAAATTCTTTTTTCACTTTGCCAAAGGGCCATTTTAAAGAACCAAAAGGGCCAAATAAAAAGTCTGAGAGAATTCTTTTAGAAAGATTGTCTGAAGAATTCCTTTGAAAAACTTGTCCAATATAAAGGAAGTGAAAGGGCAAAAGAATGTTCAAGAAAATTTTCCACAAAAAGGATCGAGACAAAAAGAATGAAGAAAATACTTGAGGGAGTGACGACCCATAGAACATCAATTTTAAACTACAATAACTAGTCATTGGAGTCAAAGAAGTTTGGAAGGAACTTGAAGACAAATGTGGAAATGATAAATGGTAAGATCTTAAGCATCTAGTGCATAATAATCATAAATATGTAAGTTGACGGTTCAAGTTATTACACCATTATATAGCTTGATGAGCTAGTAAAGAGCAACTAACATCAAAACAAAATACCAATAGATGGACTCATCTATAGTAAAATATAGTTTAAAATATCTTGATTCTGTTGATGTAACCATAGGGAAATCATCTTATAGAATGTAATGTAATTATTTATATTCTCAGGGTGACACATGTCCAAGTGACTCTTGGACTCCCTTTGCTTGACCTCCCTCCCAAAGGCTATAAATATGGATTTTCTTGGCTCATTTGAGCATCTCTCTATCTGGTATGGTGAAGCACTACCAAAATTTTACCTTGAATCAATAAATACAAGTGTTTTACCTCATTCAAAGAGTTTATTAAGTGTACATGCTTGGTATTAGTCTTATGGAGGTGTAATTTATATTTACCTTCACATGTTAACTCCATTAGTACCTGGTGTATTGTGATTTCCCTATTACAAGTCAACAAGAAGTGTTTACAGAGATTGTAGATACAATTAATAACTAATTCAATAAAGTGTCTTGAAATTCCTATTTATTAATTATTAATAAATCTATTCCATCTCCTAGACCCCATGTTGAAACACTGAGGTGTGTGAGAGAGAGAGTTGATATTGAGTGAAGTGTATATGTAACTTGTCCTTGTTTCAAGTTTATGTTCAAGGTATGAGTAGAGAAAATATTTTGGTGTATCACCCCTAGTAGAATAGGTTTAAATTGTAGTTATTTCAACCTTTTTCATCCCCTTGAGTTGTTAATAGTAGGAATATGAGCCTGAAAGGTGCCTCAAGTGGAGCTAGCCCCTAATATAGAGATTCATCTCAATGAAATTGTCACCCACAACAAGATAGATGATTTCATTTTGTCACTTGGATGAGAAGAGCCAAGCATTAACTCAAGGGTGAAAATATAAGTGTCAAAATTTAATATATAAATATGAATTACATCCCACCATAATGATGCATTTTTTCTTAGCTTTGTTATAAAAAACTTCACCCTTTAATCTTCATCCACACTTTAATTTTTAAAATAATTATCTAGAGTGTTTATCCAATCTATCAACTCTTAATTTAAGATTATCATCATATATGAGAATTTTAAATTGAGGTTTAGTGCTTACCTTCTCAATTTCCTTTAAAAGTATTTATTATGTACCTTCTTGATCCTCTATTGTTATTGTCTCTTCTTGTGGTTCTACATCATCATCATCATTAATGTAGCCTAATGCAATAACTCTTCTTTGTGTCCTTTCCATTATTTTCAAGTGTTACTTGATGTTTTTCATCCCCCTTATCATGTCTTCTTATGTTGATTACCTTCTCTGACCATTCTTTGCATCCTTAATCCTATGTGTCATCTCCAGAATCTTATCTTCAGCAGCTTGATATCCTCCTTGTGTCAAATTTATTGGAATGACAATCAAATCTTTAGCTCTAGTCTTCTAAGTTATGACACCACTTGATGACAAGAAGTGATCTCCTTACTCTTCCTCTATTATGCTTGAAAAACTAGACCTTTATTTGACTTGATAGTCTCTTGAAATTTTAATAAGAATATCCTTATCTATATTGGACTTGAATAAACCAATGATATATTCTTGATGTTTAGATTTCTTGTACTAGACTATTTGTACTTTGACCAAAAGACACCTTCCAATTTGAACTAAAATAGAGACCTTGCTCTTCATGCAATGAACTACCATAGATCTTTGTTAACTTCACCCATGACTCAATCAATCTTATCAGAGAATCAGACAATGGTACAAAGTTTTATATAGATTCCTTACAAGTTACAAACATCATTAAATGACCATAAAGACTGATTTGGTCCTATTTGACTTATTAAACCAAAATTTGCCTCCTTAGGACTGTATACTCTCTTGAATGCTAAGTAAATTGGCCCTGATTTATTGATTGTTGTCCCAAAGCACCATCTGAATCTTGTGAAGATTATAATTTTTTTTTTCAAGTACCAATATTTAAAATAAATATTTCATAAGTGTAGACACCTAAAAGTGGCCACTAATGGTCTCCAACTAGGCTTTTGACCAATTTCTATCAAAATGCACAATTTGGGCTAAAAACACTAAAACACATTGAATGAGTTGAATTTGTCATATACAAGTGCTGATTTTGGATAATATATCCCTAAATGAGGAAATGAATTTTATGAGACAACTAATTTGATCAGATCATTTCGAGTCAAAATGACATTTTCACACCTAGGTACTCTAGATTGCTCTTTTCTACCAAATTTATTACATGAGACATGTGTATTTTTTATTTTGTGTTGGAAACATCCTAAATGGGATAATTGATCCAATTCATTTAACATCACCTTCCAATTATAATCTAGTCATATTTTGAGCAAATAATGCAACATTTTAACTAGTTTGATTAGTTTATACACCAATTGCCAAGATTTGCACCAAAAGTGACTAATCATGCTTAAATATATTAATTAGAATTATGAGCCTAACTAAATATTTACTTTATATTTTTGTAAATTGATTATGAATTTCTGCATCATCAAGTGACATCATTTCTTAGGAAGGCATCCCTAAGCCATAAATAGATAAAATATCTAATTAAACCATCTCATGGCTCTTTAATGCCTCTCTATCCCAAATATTTATGAAGGAATTTATTTATTTTAGCCTCTAAAATTGAGTGGATTCTTGCCCACACATCTTGATCTTGAGATAGATGGTTCAAGTTCATTCTAATCATTCTCAAAAATCTATAAATAGAAGCCCATGCCTATTGAATTTTAAGGTCTCTTGGTGTAAAGTTATAATGATAAAATAATATTTTAATCCATTGATGTAGTGTTATCATGCCTAGTTTTTGAGCCAATCCAAATCCATCATAAATCCATTAGTGCAAAGGAGAAGAGGAGATAGTCAAGCCTCATTTGATGAAGACTCATTGAGCACAAGCTAAGCAAGCCAATTTGACAAGCCATTTGGAGCATCCAAGAAAGGTGAATGATCATTTTTATTTTGAATTCTAGTTTTGTTTTCCATTCATTTTTGTTCAATATGCTCCCCCCTTGAGATAGGCTTAAGGTTTTAGCTATTAGTGTGTTATTTTGATTTCATACACTAACACTATACTAATCTCCTCTTATTGCAATCTTATGTTCACAAATGGCATGCCCAATGGGATATAGCCCCCAAAATTTGATCAAATAGCTCCTAAAAGCAACATACTAACCATTTTTATCTAGGATAATGGAATGTGGGAGTAAAAGAAGTGGAAAATTTGAGCAAAAACAAGTTTTCCTAAAAGTCATGATTTTGTCACTATAGAGTGGTGATGTTATCATCTGGACCACAATCTTGCAATTGACATAGTCATGGTTTTATTTTAGTAGCGATATTACATATTAACTATGTTTTAGTAATAATTTTGTCTCTATTTATAGTTCAAGTTGTGATTTTACAATACTGTTACCTGTTAGTAGTGATATTACAATATCATGACTTTGTAAGTTGTGATATTACAATACCATGAGTCAATAATCATGATATTGCAATACCAAAATTTTGCTAGTAGTGATATTATTGGTCTAAGTAATGGTATTGTGGTTAAACTATTAGCGATTAAGTGACAATACCATAACTCCCATAGTTATGATATTGCCCTATAGCTTGCATTATTGTCTATCAAAGTAGCGATATTATTAATTTTTATTGACTAACCCTTGAATTTTGATATTATGTTAACTAGTCATAGTTTTGCAGAGTTGTAGTATTAGAATATGGATTTGTGAGATTTCATTGTGTGAAATCGAGAGCTAAATTTGTAAAGTTATTTGTTTCATTTGAAAAAGTTATTCTATGGTAGACAAAATGTTGACCATTTCATTATAAGGCCCATTTAAAAAGTGATTTAGAAAAATTAATATAGTCTTTTTAACCTCTTTGGTTGCTTAAAAAGGATTAGGAACTTTCATTTCGAGATTAAGGAAACACTTAAATACTTATTTGAATAATTTTATGCTTATTCTTCAAAAGTTATGCAACTTAAAGCTAAGGGGCTAAAGAACACCACCAAACCTTTCATTTAGTGTTTTAAAATTGATCTCACTTTAAAGCTTTTACAAGTTGTTTATCATTATTTTTTTAGTTATATTTTGTTTGAGTAAAAAGGAAGGTGTGCATGTATGCTCTCCCCCATCACCTATAGGGAACTTGTGGGATCAAAATCACCATTTTCATTATAGAGTGCCATAGTCCAAAGGCATAAAATAGATGTTATGAAGGTTCTCCCCAAGACCCATATGGCTTGGGTGATCTAGAAACAACCATAGATCTCTTTTACTTAGTTTTGATTTTATGCATCTTGGCTTGTGAGGGGGACTTCATTACCTCCCATATGTTCTATAGGGAAGCCTTAATCTAGGAATTCATCTCCTAGAATTGTCTTTAAACCCTCTTTATGGGGGTTATATAAATTGAGGTCACCCCACTAGGATGATGGTTTGAGGAGTTAAACCATATGCTATTATTGGCACATAGGCTTGAGATGTTTTATCATGTTGAACATCATACTACAATGAGAGAGAGATGGATGTAATAGTTTTGAAAAGGGCAAGACATTTTAAAAACAAGCCATATGACATGGAGCTAATTGACATATGCTTCTCTTACATGTTGAAGGGAAAGTATTGTGCATCTAATCCATCTAGACATTCAAAAACTTGTTATTGTAGTTAACCCTAATTTTCTACACCTTGTCATTTTAGGACTTAAGATGATTAATTAGTTGATTTGTCTGTATCTTTGATTGCTTGATCTTGTTTGGAGTCAGAAATATTTTGTTAATAAAGATTTACATAACCATTCACATTTTCCACCATTTTTTTAATAAGGAGATGTTATGCTACTCAAGTGAAAATCATCTTTTTCCTAGTTTAGATAATTTATAATAAACTTTGGGTCATATCTTCCATTTTGACACAGTTATGATGCCCATTTGAGTCTAGACCATTTGCCAAATTTTCTTAAAGTACTTCATTGATAATTTAAATTCAAAATTGCACCTTTATAAGTTCATAAGGTTAATGTATTAATTGGGTTCACCATTTTTGATCACTTGAGGGAGCTTAGATTCAATTTCCAATTTTAATTGATGGCCATTTTTGACTCATAATCATTATCATCAGTTGTTAGGACTCAGGTCATCTTGCGTATCACTCACACTTTGAGTCATAGGATACATTTTATACTACCATTCCTATTTTACTATTTGTCTTGAATTTATTCGATGTAATAATTTTGCCTTAGATATTTGTTAAGCTTTTTGTGTGTGTCATTTGAGTTGAGGAGAGTAGTGTTATGCTACCAAAATCTTGTCAAAAACCATTTTGCCTTAGAGTCTTGAAACAAAAATTTATCATAACTTTTGAGAATTTTTATCATTTTTATGCTGCTAAAAATATTTTAAAACTTGTTTCTTAGTCCTATTTCCATAGAGTCTAACTATTTTCCAAAATTTCAACCAATTTGAGTTTTCTTTGGGAGCCTTTGTCTAGTGCAATTATGTCATTCATAATTGTCTAGATTATTGGTCAAAATAACATAGTTTGTGACATTATTTGGGAGAAAATAAACTATCTCCAAGTGCCTTTTATTTCATAGCTCATATTTATTGATCAATTTTATGTCAAAGAGTCAAATGCCTAGTTTCTATTATAAGTGTTTCAAATCTGTTAGATTAAATATCTCATCTTTTAATGTCTATATTTTAATGTCATTTGGCCAAAAGTCCTAGAATGTACCTTTGTTTGAGCCTAGCTTTTGATGTGGCATTTAGCCGAAAGACCTGTCACCTTTTGTTTTTACTAGATTCAACTTGTTTGAAACACTTTTGATCCTAGAATTTGGCATTTCAATTTATGTACTTTTACTTAACCTTTTTCTGTATGACATGTAACTTTAGAAATTTTATGTTAGCTTATTTTATCATAAGTCATTGCATCAACATTTTTAAATATGATTATCCATCCTTTTGGATAATTTAGATCAAGTTTGAACCATTTTTTAGACACCTCTTTTTCAATGTTTGTATAACTCTATTCCTTTTAGTTGTAAAACATTTACTATGGATCCCAACATGTTTTACTACACTTGTAGTGGTCTTATGTATGATAAATGATTTAGTAATGTAGTCACACAAGAATAAATTATTCAAGACTCCTATGCAGATAATGTTTCTTATGAGACAAAGCCTTATCCATCTTATAACACTCAAATAGGGTCACAAAACCAAGACCCATTGGCTCATCATTTGGTTAAAATTCCTCCATACTCAAAGAAAGATCATGAGATAATAGAGAAATACCTAACTATAATACCTATAGTTGAATAAATATTTCCTCAACAACCATACTATGTTACTACACCATCCATGTATGATCTTCTATTTTAGCATCACTTCTTGAAAACAAAGACACAATTTTGGTTAGAGCTATAGAAGTAGTGATATGTTTCTAGTGGACTTCCCTTATGAGAATTTCCAAGTCTAGTAATAATTCCTCACAACATACTCTATAGTCAACCGAATTCTTCTAGCTATACTTTAGCTCTAGCTTCAATGACATATCAAGACCCTAGTATGCTTGTCAAAGGAAAGGACCCATGGAGGATCACTTTGTATAGATGTAGATATCATACCAAACTTACTTGAACCTAGCACATAATTTTAATTAGATGACCATTTCAAATAGACCTCTCATATATTAAGTTCCTTTAATAAGAGTGTTAATAGAATTACTTGGTCAAGACAATCAAGGTGTAGACCCATTTTCACAAAACACTTTGGTCAACAACTTATTTCATATGCCAATTGTAGTCATATAAAATGTGAAAATTGGTAACATGAGCATGGCTAATGACACCCAACCCATTAGACTTATCTTTATTGTTTTCATAACCCTCCTAGGCATATTTCATTATTTATCAATCATCTATAACCTTTCAAACTTGATCTTGGCTGAGTCAAATCCCTCTTTCCATGACAGATCCATCCCCTCAAGCCTCATTTTCTTAAGATGATAGCACCACACTAAAACTATAACACTATTTCTACTCCTATCTACTTTTGTTGTTGTTGTCCAAGTCCATTTTTAGCACCAATAGTCACTTTATTTCAATTCCCCATCCTTATCTTTGTCAACGTAATGAGATCACATTCAACCCATGACCAATAGATCCCTATAAAATCCCATTCAAAGATAACTTGGAAAGGGTTGTCAATTATTCCTAAACAAGCAAGACTACCAAAGCAATCTTCCCTATTCTCTGCATACAACTAGCCAATACACTTACAAGCTAATCTAAATCCTTACACCAATCCCTAGCCACCTCAATCACATCTATTTTATCACTTTTCATCTTTATACATATAAATTGCACAAAACACATCAAGTGGGATAACTACATATGGCTTGATCCCTCTTTAGAGTATTGGTATGTAGGCAACATGCCCCCATAAGGGGTGTCGATCCATGTCTAATGAATCTTACACATACTAACCCCCACTTCTTACTCAAATTTGGTAAAATCACAATGGAAGATAGGGTTTGAAGAAATAATCTACTCTACAGGGAGCTCTAAAGACTTCTAGTTTCCAAACTTCATGGACAAGGTCACACAGACCTGGTGAACAAAACCCAAAAAGATCATATCCTCAAGACAACAGAGGTAGAGGTGGAGTACAACACTAGTGCCACTCTTATCTAGTTCTAGTGCTCCTATCCAATCACAAAACAAATTTTATATCTTAGTTTTTGATAGTGTCCTAGTCCTTGATAATGAATTCGAGCTACTATCTCAATTGGATTAATTAGTTGTAGCTAATTTTTATTTTCTTATCCTTATTACTATTTTTTATAAAAGTTTGAATTACAATTAATTTATAAAAAATAAATATCTTAATTATTATCTATTTATTTTCTAGTTTTACTACTCAAACCCTTTTAAAAAATTAGGAATAAAACTCTAATATTCTCAAAATTGTTAAATCATTTGGTGAACTTGACTTACTTCATTTGTACATAAAAATCATAGAAACCTTAGGGTAAAATTCTTATTGATTTTTACAACAAATTTCTAAATTTTCATTTGAATATTTAAACTATAAATTCATTTCAAATTTTAAAATTTAGTAGTAAATTTTGAAAATAATTTTCTTTCAAACCCTAGTTACCCATACAAGGTCCCAGTAAATTTCTAATAATTTTCCCATCATTTTATAAATTTTTACTAGCATATTTAAATTATAAAATCCATTCAAAATACAAAATTCATTATTAATTCTCAAAAATATTTATTTTTCCAAACCCTAGTTACATACACTAGGTCTTATTGCTTATTAGATATCACCTTTCATTCTAACATCACATTTTAAAAATGGGTTTCATTTATTTACAATTATTTCTTTTATTTCTTGCATAAAATAAGGAAACCATCATTGGTCCCATTATGTATATGAATGATGAAGTTTATCATATGTTAATACAAAGCTTCTTTCTTTGCATTTCGTTCTTACTTTTTATAATAAGGAATGATATTACAAAATTCATGGTTTAAAATGTACAAAATTTCAATATTCCTTTTGCATGCTTTCTATCTCTTGTATGGAAAGATTTTCAAGTTTATCATGCTAAACATGTCAAAAATTTCATGATTCATGTCACAATTTTATATACATTTGTGCACAAATACATGTTATATATCACTTGCTTTCTACCCCTTGAATGGAAATATTTTCAAGTTTATCGTGCTAAACATGTTAGAAATGTCATGATTCATGTCACAATTTTCTATACATTTATGCACAAATACATGTTATCTATCCCTTGATATATCTCTTATGGAATGTGTTTTATAAAAACATTATTTTACAACTCACCACTCAAATTTCATGCATTTTAATCCACATTCATGCTTTCTACCTATATGCATATAACTCATTTGTTATTTTTAACTATCTCCATATCACTACTAGACATGAGCAAACACTAGTAGTTATATCCATCCCTCCTCCCATCAATCTTGGTATATCTAGATCTTATCTCATACCTACTACGATCTCTATGCTTATAGTAGATCATGTGGTCCATGTTATCACCCAAGTTTATGAATATAGTTAGGTTGGTTATGCCCATAGCTATAGCTTTATCACTGAAGTTAGCACCCCTTCAGATACAATTTATGTTCTCAAGCTTCTTCAATGATCAGATGTTTACAAAGATATGGTATATTCCCTTCATGATACTAGAATTCCTATTTCAACCAAACCAACTTATGTTGCATCTATCCTAAATATAATTCAATGGAATAAAGAATATTTCCTTTGAGAAAGAGGATTTACCCCCACAACACATCATTAAACAACATCTACCTCTATATATTCAATTGAGAATTAATGATGTATGGGTAAAGAGAGTGTTAGTTGATAACAATTCAAGTTTCAACATTTGTAACATTTCTTTTCTTAAACATCTCAGTATATAACCTCAATATCTAGACCAATTTGACATGAACATCAGAGGTTTTGACAACATTCTACAAGAAGTCATGGTTCAAATAACACTCAATCTTACCTTAGGCCCTGATACACTACCAACTACTTGCCAAGTCATGGAAAATGACCTCAACTATAATTTATTACTTGCTCATCCATGGATTCATGATATGCATGTTGTCCCTTCTACACTCTATGCTTGTCTAAAGTTTAGTCATAAAGGCTACATCTACACATGTCCAATAGATAATAAACCTTTTAAATACTACCAAAATTTTAAAAATCCACCAAATTATATTTTACACTTTAATCTTGGCCACTTACCTACACTACCTATTATTCATAGTGTACCTTTAGACCATGTAACACATCGAAAAAATCCAAGTTCCATAATAGCACCAAAAATAATTCATGAGTTTACCTCTCATTTTCCACTTAAATTTCTTGATAAAATAGGATATCATGGTAAAGGTTTGGGAAAGCAAAAACAAGGAATTATCAATCTTTTTGAGGCATGTACACAACATAAAACACAAGGTCTAGGATATCAGCTTACACATATTCATAATAAGCCTTCTCCCACCACTTAAAAACATATAAAGTTTTATCCACCCACTACATCGGTAGACCATACTATTAATCATATTTAATCATTATCATTAATCTATCTTGATATCATTGATGACACAACCTCACTAGACATGTTCACATTAGATGAATTATCTAATGACGAATCCCTCCTACAGTTTCTCAAAGAATATGAGAACTTTCCATCCTACTATCATAAAAATAGGTTCCCTCATCACACAAATGATCATGCATCCTTTGGAGAAAGTCTATATTCTCCCCAAGACATACCATTTTATTTATATGATATTATTCCTACAACTCCCTACACACTTGATCATTCCACATTACTTAACAAAGAAACAATTAATTTCAATTTTGGAACCAACCAGGATCCCCAAATTCTCTTATTAGCTACCACCCTATGAAATGAATAAGAAATAAATATTCATCAAACTTGAATAGATTTCCTAGAACTATTTTCTTGGTCTTACTTAGATATGCCAGGGATTGATACATATATAGTAGTATATCATATTCCCTTAGACCCAAATGCTAAACTAGTTAAGCAAAAAATCTACAAAATACATCCTAAGGTGGCTATCTTAGACAAAGATGAGATCCAATGCCTTTTAGATATTGGTTTCATTCGACTAGTAGCACATTCTAAATGGGTTTCCAACATAGTCCCTATCATAAAACCTAATGATCAAATATGATGTTGCTCTGATTCTTGAGATTTAAATAAAGCATTCCCAAAAGATGATTTCCCTTTGCCTAATACAAACAAGATTATCTATTCCATAGTCGGGTATGAAATATTATCATTTATGGATGGCTTCACTGGATACAACCAAATTAAGATCACTGAAGAATATCAAGAGAAAACATCTATTACAACACCTTGGGGTACATTTTGTTTTATTGTCATTACTTTTAGATTAAAAAATTTCAGAGCCACATATCAATGTACCATGACTAATATCTTTCATGATTTGATTCACCATATTGTCAAGGATTATGTCAATGATATACTAGATAAATCAAAATAGTGACAACACCACGCTATTGATTTGTAAAAGATATTTCAAATATTTAGGTAATATAATGTTTGACTCAACTTAAATAAATGTGTGTTTGGAGTTACATTAGGCAAACTCTTGGGTTTCATTATATCTTAACATTCAATAGAGGTTGACCCTAAGAAATTCAAATGAATAATTCATATGCTACCTCCCATAAACTTAAATAAATTTGATCGCTATAAGTCAATATCCAATAAATTCATCATTTTATATCTCAACTTGCTAATAAAACTCAAGCATTCACATGATTATTAAAGAAAGATACAAAGTTTTTTTGGGACAAAGCTTGTTAAGATAGCTTCAATACAATCAAGTAATATCTTCTCAATTCACCTATTTTAGTACCACCTCTTCCTAATAATCCTTTCCTACTATATATCTCAGTAATAGATCATGCATTAGGAGAAATCTTAGCACAACATGATGATCAACACACTGAGCAAACAATTTACTACATTAGTCATACACTAGTTGATTATGAGAAAAATTATTTTACAATAGAAAAAATATGTTTAGCTTTATTTTTCACTCCCAAAAAACTTTGGCATTACATGATAAATAATGAGACTTAGGTTATCACAAAATTAGACCCCTTGAAGTTCCTCATGGTAAAGCCACATCTTCTTGGCTGCATAGAAAAATGGGTTATGTTATTAACAGAGTTTAATTTAAAGATAGTTATATAGAAATTAATAAAAGGCCAAATCGTTATAGACCATTTTGTATAAACACCACTCCTAGATACCAACCATATTAGTGACACATTCAAAGATGATTTTACTACCTGCCTACTCATTCAGATACTTGGACCATGTTCTTTGATGGCTCTTGATGTGCATCTAATGCAGGGGCAAGCATTATCTTTATTGATCCTTCTGATCACACAATTCCTATAGCATACTGATTAAGATTTTCCTACATTGACAACATCAAAGAATATAAATCACTTATCTTAGGTATATTTGCCACATAGTCCCTCTAAATCAAATCTATTCAGTTCTTCAGTGATTCACAATTCATGGTCAACCAGTTTAATGATGTCTATCAGACAAAGGAAGAACATCTTATCCCATATCATAACATGGTACAATGTCTATCATCATAATTTGATTACTTTTCCATATAAATTCTACCAAGAAAAGATGACAGACATGCAGATGCAATGACAAGTGTTGCATCCTTGATTCCTATCGACATCAATGATGGTCAAACTATCTTCATAATTAAATGATTACAATCACCATCAATATCCAATGTATATTTGATTACACTATATTTTCTAGCCACTATACGTAGTTCTACCATTTGAGAATGGTTATTTTACATCTATAAATTCCTTAAAAAAATCTATTACACTCAAAACTTTCTCATGAAATGACAAGTGTAAAATATACAAACAAGCACTCCATTATGTAATCATTGGTGGGGATCATTTTAAATGCTCATTTGATGGATAATTACTTTGATGCCTAACTTTAGTAGAGGCTAGAATTTATCTTACACAGATACATAATAACGAGTGTGGTGGTCACTTTAGTGGAAAATCCGTGTCTCACAAATTACTTTGACATATATACTACTAGCCCACCATGGAAGAAGAATGTTTACAATATGCAAAGTTATGTGATAAATATCAAAAACACAATAACCTACAACATACACCTTCATAATAATTACAACCTATCATTTCTCCATGGCCATTAATGTTATGGGGATTTGATCTAATTGGGAAGATTATTCGTGAATATACTACTAGATAAAAGTTCATCATCATAGCTACAAAATACTTTACCACATGGGTAGAAGGCATTCTACTTCAAACTACTATAGGGGAGGAAATTTGTAGTTTCCTCGTGATGCACATTATTTGATGCTTTGGTCTACCTGCTTCTATCATATCTAATAATGAAACATTATTCAATAATAAAACCATCAAGAAATTTTGTAAAAAATATAATATTAAACATACATTCTCCACCTCATACTACCCATAAGGAAATGGTCAAGTAGAGGCCACCAATAAAACCATCAAAAACATTTTTAGAAAAATAGTGACCAAATTTGGCAATGATTGGCACAACCAACTAGTCTTTGCATTATGTGATTATTGCACATGTATTCTCACACCCATAGAATCCAAACCTTATTCACTCATTTATGGCACATAATTAGTTTTACCATTGGTATTATAAATCCCATCTCTTTGTGTCTCCCTCAAAGGAATTCTCACTAATGACTAGTATCATGAAAAACATCTACACCATCTAGAGAAATTAGACAATACATGCATTCAAGGAGCATAACATCTCTAAATATACCAACAATATATACAATGATATTAAAACAAATGATTTCACACTAGAGAATTCAAATTCAATGATCTCATTCTCAAGGAAAATATTTGTAATGTCAATGCCAAAGAAGAAACAAAAGAAAAATTCAAACCAAATTGGCTAGGTCCATACATCATTACCAAAAAATCTTATCCCTAAAGTGTATCATCTAGCATCACTAAAAGGAAATAAACTCAAAAATCTAATGATTACTATGCATCTATATAGAATCCATGTATAGTACATATATTTTATACATTATTCTTGTACATAGTTACTATTGCTTGATTGTATACAGTTTACCTAGTAATTTCTTGTACATAATTTCTATTGCTTGATTGTACATAGATCAAAAACTCTCAAAAATTCAAGGACAATGCAACATTAAAAAATACAAAACATTAAAATATGTCAAAATACCAAAATCATTTTGATTATATGCATCATCCATGCTTTACATTGCTATTACTATGTTATAATTACATTTTTTGTTCTATGTTATTATTTGTCAATTTATCTATATTACCATGTTTCACTTAATCTTCTTTGAGTGTGTACAGTGACATCTCAATCCTAGATTTTTTCACTTTACCTATTGAGGGGCATCCTACTTCTACATTTGAGATATACAACGATATATTTACCCACTAGGGGAATCTTCTACATGACTACACCATCTAGGTTATGTCAATCCTGCACCATACACTCTAGTTATAATGTTGATGTATATTATTTCCTAGCTGACATAGATTACCTTATTGACACTCACTAGTATATAGAGCTTGTGTACTTCTTAGAATATACCTAGTTTTGTACTAACATGTATTGCATACTTTCACTCTTGCTTTGACTATTTAGATGAGATTGTATTTTCCAGTCTTTACATACTTTAGCTTCTTGATTAGTGTAGCTTGATGTTATTACATTTCTAATTCATTCTTGTCTTCTGAGTATGCCTTAGAACATTTTCCAATGTCCTTTGCTTATATTCATGAGTGTACCTTAAGAAATTTAAAAATGTCCTTTGCTTGTACTCTTCTATGTGATTGTGGCTTCCATGCTAACTTTGCTTATTTCAATTGTATGTGCATGTGGCATTTCAACATGGCTTGTATGCTTGCCTTCTAGTATGAGGTACATGTGCCCATGTCACTTTTTTGTATGTCCCCTTGTCCACCCTTTTATGATTCTTGCTTCTTTCTTGTGGCTTGTTTTCTTCTCATTATTTGCAATGCCATGATCCAAATCATGCATTTTCTTACTTTCTTAGATGCCATGATGGACATCATGCTCCATCCTTCCATGCTAATTAACAACTGACAACTAAAAAATAACTAGATTTTCATTTTTAATTTAATACATTTCACATGTTATTACATTTTATATCCATCTAGGCATATCCCTATTGATCTAACAATTTCTCAATATAAACCATGTTATATCTTGAGATATCTTGTCAATTATCATTACTATATCATGTATTTTTATATCATAACACACTTTTAGGGCTCTTTCTTCTAATGGAAGTCATTACAAGGTCTTCATTCCTACCCTTAGAAGAGGTGGAAAAAATAGGGGTTTTATCATAGAGATCAAATCTTCTACCAGTAAAAAATGTAGCATTCAACACATCCATAACAACAACCATACATCAAAATAGTCAAAATAAACTAGATAGATATTGAAAATACTAGAATAGTCATCAAATTTAGCCCAAGATAATAGTTCCCAACCTATATTATAGTGTCAGTGACACTAGTGTCCACTTTTGGTGATCCTATCTAAATAGTAAAAAAAACTAGGCTTTTCAGAAACAAGCAAAAAAGTAGGTCCAACTATAATTTTGCATAGCCAAAATAGTTCATAATCAACAATTTTCATTACTCTTTCACTCAGAGAATCTAGATGTAGGGGGAATCATGCATGGCATTATGGCTCTCACTTCTAGTTTTATTTACAATAGTTGATATGACTTCCAAATCAGAATCCATGTTTTAGACACCAATGATTAGGTGCAATGTGTGCAGCACATTTGTTTCTTTTCTTTCTAAGATCAACATTACCTAGGCATTCTTAGTAGTTGCATTCCTTATTCCATCTTCAGGTGGTTGTCATCATATGGAATGGATTTCCTACAAGCCTATATTCAACATTCCTAAGTTCTCAAGTTCCCAAGTGGCTTTCATATAAGCCTATTGCACCAGTTTTAGAGTGGCTTTCATACAAGCCTAATCTCCATATTTGAGAGTGGATAAGAGTGGCCTAGTTTATAGCATACATTTAACTATCCACACCAACATTGTCAGATCACATTACATTTATGGGCTTTATGAGCCATCTCATATGACACATATTTCATACCAGTATAAGTTCATAGATTCACTTCAAAGGGAAATGATGGAACCAAAGCAATAGTTAGCCATTGTATTCTTGAGACACTTCTTTAGAGCGATTGGACATATAATCTAGACATTGATTAAAAAACACATGATCACATAGCTTCACTTAGTAGGTGATGATGGAGTTAAAGGGTCTACCTTTACATTCTTGAGCCACTCTTAAGGAATTGAGCACTCAACTTTGTTTACCATATTACTCTTGGTATAACATCATCCATCATTACTCAACATCATTCATCATCATAATAGGTTTTGTATTGGTTCCTATACTTGATGAGGTGTATTCATTCCTTTCTCTTCCTCTCTCTCTCTCTCTCTACCCAACCTTTTACATTCTTATTTTAGATATAGCTTATCTAATAAGAACTGATCTACTCTTTACTTTTCCTATAAATTCATACTTCATAGTGTGCTCTCTCTCTATGAACACCCACCATCACAATAGCCTCATGAGCTTCAATTTTATAGGTAATTTTAGGTACACTTTCTATTTTTACTTTATCCAAGTATTTGACTTTGCTATATCACTTGAATAAATTGGGGGGGGGGGGGAATGTAGTCATATAAAATGTGAAAATTGGTAAATTGAGCATGGATAATGACACCTAACCCATTAGAATCATATTTCTTATTCTCATAACCCTCCTAGGCATCTTTCACTGATTCCAAGTTATCGATAGCCTTTTAGACTTGATCCTAGCTGAGCCAAACCCCTATTTTCATGTTAGATCCATCCCCATAGACCCCATATACTTAAGACAATAGTACCACACTAGGACTATAACATTGGTGCCACTCTTGTCTACTTTTAACATTATTTTTAAAGTCCATTTTTGGTCCCAATGATTAATTTATTTTGGTTTCCCATCCTTATCCTTATCATCCTAATGTGAGCACATTTAACCCATGACTAATAGATCTCTATAAAATCCCATTCAAAGATGATTTAGAAGGGTTGGCAGTTATTACTAAGCAATCAAGAATATAAGCAAGACTAATAAAACAATCTTCCCTATTCTTTGCATACAGCTAGCCAATACACTTACAAGCTTATGAAAATCCTTACATCGGTCCCTAGCTACCTAAATCACATCTAATTTAGCATTTGTCATCTTCATACACACAAATTACATAAAGCACATCAAGTGGGAGAATTACATATGGCTGGATCCCTCTTCAAAGTATTTATATGTAGGCAATGTGCCCACACAAGGGGTGTGGATCCATGTCTAGTGAATCTTACACACACTAACCCCCCCCCCTTCTTTTTAAAAATTGGTAAAATCATAATGGAAGATATGGTTTCAATAAATAATCTACTCTATAAGGAGATCTATAGACTTTAGCTACCAAAAGTTCATGGAAAGGGTCATACAAACCTAGCAAATAAAACCCAAAAAGCTCAGATCCTTAGGATAATAGTGATAAAGGTGATCTACAATGCCGATGCCACTCTTATCCAATTTGGGTATTCTTATCCAATCACAAAATGAAGTTTAAATCTCAATTTGTGACAGTGTCTCAATCTTGTATAGTGAATTCCACCATCTGTCTTAGTTGGATTAATCAATTTCTAGATAAATTTTGTTTTCTTCTCATTATTATTTTATAGAAAATTTCAATTTGTAATTAATTTGCACAAAATAAGCTACTTAATTTTTATCCATTTATTTACTAGTTTTACTACTCAGACCCTTTAAAAATTAAGAATAAAACTCCAATATTCCCAAAACTAGTAAATCGCCAATTATCAAAGAAGTGTCTTCTACTTCTACATAGAATACCAAGCAAAACATAGTGGATAATGTGTAAGCAACATCTGATCCAAACCAATGTGGTGTAAGAACACAAACAAGTAGTTTGAAAACAAGTGTACCTTTGGTTAACAGCATGAGTGGTTCCTCAAATTAGGGAGTAGGAGTTTCTACATCCCAACCTCAACCAACTACTACCACTAATCCTCAACTAACTACTTCTTCAAACACTCAACCAATAGGGTTAGGTAGCCAAACATCAACTAATGTCATACCTCAACAACCAAATATGATGAATCCTACTCCTCCATGATAGATAATGAGTAGTGTTCCAAAATGATAAGCATAATCAAACATACTAATGTCATAAGGTAGAACATATTTCCACCTTAACAAGGGACAACCTATGTTCCACCTTGTTAGGTAGTAATGAACATACCTATTTCCTCATAGACCAATATAATAATTTAAATCCAAATGATGTCTAATCAACAATGTATCAATATTGGTCAGTGAAACATGTCTAATCTTTGACATGCATCCATTTCCCATTTAGGATTCACATAATAAAGAGGTTCTAATGTTCCTCAAGTACTGAGTAGGCAACCTTTGCCTTTCATGTAGAATGTGCTACTAGTTTAAAGATATGTCCTTGGTTCACAAGTACTCCCTCAATAACAAGGTTTTATTAGTATACAATAGGTCCCTATTCAACCTTAATAGGCATAGTATAGTTATATCCCTCCATCTCAATATCAAAAACCTCAAAACCAAGCCCACATATCCAATTTGAACTAGAATATTACACAATCATAAATGCAATTTCAACAAATTCATTTTAATCCACACATGTGTATTCTTGGACCATTCCCCAACCAAACCAACATAGCCCAAAAAATACTTCCATCATATCCTGGTCAAAATGTTCCACTTGTGATAGCTTACCCATCTACCAAGGCCAATATTCCACCCCAAACCAATATTCACTCTAGTTTCTAAGCCCAAAAATTGCAATAGATGAAGGATGCAATTACTACCATCCAAGCTAGGAAATTAAAAAATAAATAAATTAGATGATGTGTGTTCTTATCTATTTAACATGAAGTAATTATAGATACCATTTACTTTAGGATATGAACCAACAAAAATTGACAAATACAAGGGGAAAGGTGACCCTAAGGTTCATTTTACTAATTTATTTGTTGCATGCCATCTAGTGGCATATAAAAACATATACCTTTTGTTTTTATTCCCAAGGAGTCTAATAGGACAAGCCTTGGAGTGGTTTTTCAAGTTTCCCAAGAATTTTATATCAGATTTTGATGATCTTTTAAACAAGTTTGTGTAACACTTTTCATATAATCTTGAGCATGAGATTTCATTATTCAACTTAATGTAAGCTAAGCAAAAGGATGGTGAAATTTTACAAGTTATATACAGTGATGGAGATCCCTTATAAGCTAATTCACCCATAATTTACTAGACAAACAATTAATCATTATGTTTACCAAAAATTTAAATAGTTAAATATTCTATCATCTGGAGCTGTAGTATACACATACCTTTAAAGAGATCATTGAAAAAGGTTTATTGATCAAACAATCCCTTATTAACAAATGAATCATCAAGTTTACTTTGTCAAATCAAAATCAAGGTACCAATCAATGAAATGGACAAAACCAACATCATGTCTAAGTGCAAACATCATAATTAGCATAGGACAATAACAATGATAGACCAAAGCAATTCAACCACAATAAAAATGTTATTGGAAATGGAGTAATAGAGTTGAAACATGTACAAATAGTGAAAACACCATCTACTCAACCCATGCATCATATACAATTTACTTGTAAATCATAACCTTTTCAGCAAGTGCAAGATCTTAGGCCTACACAAAAAATACAACAACATTTTCCATTACAAGCTCCTCTTTTAAGGAGAATTGTGCCTACTCATCATATTTTTAGTGGCCTTGGAGAACCTATTGAATATTTATTTCACAAACTCACTTCCACTTTATTAGCTAACTTGTAACAAAACATTCTTCTTGTTAGGTTGTGGAGTTAAAAGCTTCACTAGGATGCAAACATGGAGGGTTACTGAATGTCACAGTCACCAACGTTAGTCAGGCCAATCGACGTCAATCAGGGGTAGACAAGAAGGCAACTAATATCAGCAGGAGTCGATCAATGTTGATCACCTCTAGACTAACAAGGACTGACGTTGGTCGCCTGTGCAGTTCTAAACTGCAAGTTTCACAGATAGTTTGTTAATGAACCAGTTGTTTGCATGTTAAAGGCTAATTTTAGTCTTGAGCTGTGGATCTAATTATTGTAATTGGATGTCTAATTATTTTTTTCATGGGATCTATATAATAGACTCATGGGCTGTATTGTAAAGTGTGAGGGATCAAAGCAGGGATTCCCCGGGTGATAGATAGAGAGAGCAAGCTTGGCTCCTCATAGTGCCACAGTGCCAAGTGTGTATGATCAGGTAGATCTATGGGAGAGCAAGGTCTGGTAAAAGATCCACAGGGGTACATAAGATCAGTTGATTTGTAGGTGTGTGTGTGTGTGTAAGATCTAGGTTTGCAGGTGTGCAAAACTAGGTTGATTTGTAGGTGTGCAAGATCAAAGAGGTCATCAACACAATAGGTAGCAAGATTAGGTGAGATCTACTTGGAGTACATTGTGTACTTGGAGTATGTGTGTATACTCAAACTTGGAGTATGTGGAGTACTTGGTGGATCGACAATATTGTTACTGACTGGTGGATTGGTAGTATTGTTACTAGCTGGTGGAGGTGAACACCAACTCTATGTTTGTGTTGTGTGTTGGGACCGTGATTGAGAGAGTGAACTCTTGAAGAGATTTACTGTTTATGCCCTAGAGGTGTGGGAGCCCTAGAGGAGTGTAAGGAAGAAGATTGTGGCATCTTCTTTGTTGTATTTCTTTTTGGAAGAGTATTAATATAATTGGGTATTATCTCTCATATTTTGTGTTATTTCTAAATTCTAGTTACTTGTTATTTCTGGTTAAATTTTGCATTTAGTTGCTTGTACATGGTAATTAATTGTGCTTCCTAGGTCCTGAAAAGTGGTATCAGAGCTAAGGTTGCAGGGAGCAGGTTTGTGTTTGATTACAGGTCACTCTTAGGGGTTTTTGATTGAGTGGGAGTATAGCAATGCAAAAGAAAGTACACTAAGAATGGAGGAATTCAAAGGCATGAATGGTCAATTATAGTTTTATGGAAAGAAAGAGTAGGTAAAGAAGAATTATTGGTTGATAGTAGATCAGCATAAAAGGAATGAAGAAGCAGTTGTTGCAGGTATTGTTGCATGGGTTGCTCTTATATGTTCCTTGGATAATGTAGAATCTTGGTTTATAGATTATGTTGCCTCTTTCCATGCAGCCCTAAATAGAGTATTTTTCCATGTTAAGGTCCATGAAGACTTTGGAAAGATTTATTTAGGGGTTGGTGAACCTTGTCAAAGTATTGGCAAAGGGGAAGTGCAGTTGAAATCGCAGATGGCCAACACATGGGTGTTGAAGGAGGTCATGCATATCCTAGTCCTGAAGCGGAATTTGATTTCTATAAGAAGTTTGGATGATGAGAGATGCATAGTAACTCTCACAGTGGATTCTTGGAATGTTACCAAGGATGCACTTAAATTAGCATGTGGTAAGAAAGTAGGTACTCTTTATCTATCTACTTGTATTACTGATTCCACTTCTATTGCAAAGATGTGGCTTTGTAGGCTTGGTCACATGAATGAGAAGGGAATGGATGTTCTTAAGTCAAATGGTAAGAGTTCAGCTTTGGAGAGCATAGACCAAGATTTCTGTGAGCAGTGGGATGCTACAAGAAAGGATTGGATTTATTATAGGAAAAGGAAGTCTGATGTATTTGACAAACTTAAGAACTAGAAAGCCTTGGTGTTCTTGGAGGAGATGATGGACAGAGATCAGTGGAGAAGGTTGAGTAAATCTGGGTAGGGTAGTTTAGACAAGGTTTTGATCCAAAGAGAGCTCGTGGGTAAAAATTCATCACTCACATGAGAACACAGGTACCCGCTTCAATCAAGAAGAACTGACATTAAACAGATAGGTGTCAATGTTAGTCATGTGCAGACCAGAGCCAGTGGTGTCAGGTAGGGTAATATTGACATCAGTTAGGGAACCAACATCGGTGACAGGTAGACACCGACATCGATCAGAAAATTGGTGTTGGTAGTTAGGACAGTCGCATGGAACTGATGTCGGTCAAATGCAGACTGTGTGGTGACAGAGGTCGGTCACTAGAATGGATTTTGGGTAGATAACAAGATATCAAGGAGTCTCAAATGCCCATATGGAGGACTAAAAGTGTAAGTAAGCCTCAAATTCATTATTCCTCTTCTTTATACTTGTTGCTTACTATAGAGCAGGAAGGATCCAAGAAATAGTCAGAGCATGGCATGAATGAGGAATTTGATTCCTAAGATGCAGAACCAAATGGGAGATTTGGTAGGGTTGCCAGCTGGAAGAAAGCACTAAGAGATGAATGGATTCCTTGGTTAAAGAATAAAGTGAATGAATATGTGAGATGGAAGGCCAAGTCATATGGTCTTGAGGAAGCTACAGGGCAATGGAGGTTTGATAGGTGTATGACAAAGCATGGCTTTAGTCAATGTCATTGTAACCATTGTGTTTCTTTACTAGGTTGGATGATGATTGCAACATTATCCTATTATTGTATGTTGTGTGTTTACTTGATGCAGGGTCACACATGCAAGGTTGCTAAGCTAAAGGTAAAGTTAGTTCAGTGGTATGTCATGAGGAATTTGGAGCAAAAAAATTCTTTGGCATAAGTGTGTTCTAGAGACATGGAAGGTCACAAGTTGATTTTGTCTCTGGATGATTGTGTGATACTGGTTAACACGTCGATGGTTGGACAATTCTATGAACAGTGTCATGATTCACATGATGAGGTTAAGTACATGCATACTAGACCTAAGGTTGCCCAAGCAGCGGGTGTTGTCAGAAAGTTTGTAGCCAATCTAGGAAAGAAGCACTGGAGAGCAATTTAGTGGGTTCTTAGGTATCTGAGAGGGACCAGTAGCAGGTATACATGCATTGTAGGGTCAAGGACTTCTCTACATGGGTATGTAGATTTGGATGTGGTAGGGGATTTGGATGACAAGTGGATCACCACAAGTTTTGTGGTGGCTGGTGTTCAAGATTGAGCTTAAAGAGGGATACAAGCCAAGAAATAGATTAGATGGTGTACAGGTATAGGTATAATGTAGCTATTTATCTCTAAGTGGGAGATTATTAGGTTGTGGAGCTAAAAGCTTCACTAGGATGCAAACATGGAGGGTTGTTGAATGTCACAATCACCAGCGTCGATCAGGCCAATAGACGTCAGTCAAGGGTAGATAGGAAAGAAACTGACATCAACATGAGTCGGCCAACGTCGATCACCTCCAAACTAATAAGGACCGATGTCAGTCGCCTGTGCAATTCTAAACTATGAGTTTCACGGATATTTCGTTAATGAACTGATTATTTGCATGTTAAAGGCTAATTTTAGTCTTGAGCTGTAGATCTAATTATTGTAATTAGATGTCTAATTATTATTTGCATGGGATCTATATAATAGACTCATGGGTTGTATTGTAATGTGTGAGGGATCAAAGCAGGGATTCCCTGGGTGCTAGATAGAGAGAACAAGCTTGGCTCCTCATAGTGCCATAGTGCCAAGTCTGTATGATCAGGTAGATCTGTAAGAGAGCAAGGTTTGGTAGAAGATCCACAAGGGTATGTAAGATTGATTGATCTGCAGGTGTGTGTGTGTGTGCGAGATCTAGGTTTGTAGGTGTGCAAAACTAGGTTGATTTATAGGTGTGTAAGATCAAGGAGGTCAGTAACACAATAGGTAGCAAGATTAGGTGAGATCTCCTTGGAGTACATTGTGTGCTTGAAGTATGTGTGTATACTCAGACTTGGAATACGTGGAGTACTTGGTGGACCGGTAGTATTGTTACTGACTGGTGGACTGGCAACATTGTTACTAGCTGGTGGAGGTGAACACCAACTCTGTGTTTGAGTTGTGTGTTGGGACCGTAATTGAGAGAGTGAGCTCTTGAAGAGATTTACTATTTATGCCCTAAAGGTGTGGGAGCCCTAGAGGAGTGTAAGGAAGAAGACTGTGGCATCTTCTTTGTTGTATTTCCTTCTAGAAGAGTATTAATACAATTGGGTATTGTCTCTCATATTTTGTGTTATTTCTAAATTCTAATTACTTGTTACTTCTGGTTGAATTCTACATTTAGTTGCTTGTACATGGTAATCAATTGTGCTTCCTAGGTCCTAACAATTCTCAAGGCATCTCTTTTTCTAGATTGGTACCACTAAAATGAATTCTATGAATGTCATCAGGTTACTGGACATAATTGGCACCATTATGTGTAAATCAAACATTTAATTCATGATATATTAGAGAATGTGGAAATAACATTAGATGGTGGTGCTTCCACTTCCAATCAAAACCTTGAAATCTTTCAAAACCCTTTTCAATAACATAACAACTAACCACAGCAATAACAACAACAATGGCCAGTACAACACTACCAACAATAGTTTCCATAGGTAAGGTTAAACCAATAGAATCAATAAAATCAATAATATTATTTCCAACAAAATTAGAACAATGGATAAAACCAAGGTCAAAATGTAAAAAACCAACAAACCTACCATGCAGTTGCACATGACTACAATAGGGTTGTAGGTCATATTGTAGGAGGTTGCATTAACACCATATCCATCAATCTAAGGCCAAATACAAATAAATCAAGACCTTTTATAAACAATGCCAATCTACCAACTCACATTTAAAATCCTTCCTTGACCTATAATCATATACAGACATACCAAAAAGTAGGGATTACTAATGTTGGACCCTATATTGATAACTCATTGTTGCCTTGTGACCACACACAAGTACACTAGTAACTGAGACTTATCCTATCTAATCTCCCACCATTACCATCATTTGTTAGTAATAATGATCCTATATTTAATCTTGATTATGTAATCACAATTCAAATGTTGAATATTACCATCCCAAGCCCACATCCATCTTCCACTTTGTCCATCACCCAAATATCCATTATAGCTCATAATAAGCCATTTAAGACTAACCAAGAAAAGAAGTTTGATATTATGGAATAATTTTAAAATACATGAACATAGATCTCCATTTTAGATTTTTTGAATATGTCAACAATCCAAAAGAATATCTTAAATGCATTCCTTAGCCAATCCACTATTTCAAGTGACATATACCCTAACAAATTCCAAGCTTTTGTTGGACAACTAGCTTCAACCTAACAAGTCACTTTCAACTAAAGCGATATGTCATCCCTTGGCGTACTACATAACAATCCCTTGTACATTGAAGTTTGCATTAAAAAACACAAAGTGAAATGTGTCCTAATAGACAACGAATTAGGTTTAAACATAGTGTCTCTAAGGCTCATAAATCTTATCAAGTACACAATGGTAGATATTCATGTATAAATGATATCTATCAAATCCTATAACAATGAAGAATGATAATCACAAGGTAACATATATTTGAAAGTTATCCTTGGGCCCTTGACCCATGATATACTTTGCCATATGTTAGATCTCAATTTGTCATACAATATGATTCTGGGTAGACATTGGTTACACAAAAATCATGTAGTCCCATTGATATTGCACCAATGTATCAAGTTCTCCCATTTAGGGATGAAAGTTTGTATACTAGGAGATTTACATCCATATGAGCAATGCAAACACCTAGAGGCCAAGTTCAAGAGCTATAACTATCATTTTAGCATGAATCCATTAGCCAACCAAGATAAGGTAAAGGTGATACTCCTTGATTTTCTAGAGGATAATTTCATTGATCCTAATACCCTTGATTTTATTTCCCACACACCACCTCTTAAGATATCCAATTATTATACCATCTTGCCTAATGGCCTAGGAGAGTATGTGACCCATGTTACCTTTCAAATTTAAAATATTCTAGAGAACATAAAATCTTTTGGAAGACCTAAATCCAAGCCACTTCATCTCAAATGGAAACAAAAGGGCAAAGGTAAAAAGTATAGTTCAGGACCCATCACATTTATATTGGCATCTAGCCTAGAACATGAC
Organism: Torreya grandis; assembly: GCA_037957365.1. NCBI lineage: Eukaryota > Viridiplantae > Streptophyta > Pinopsida > Cupressales > Taxaceae > Torreya > Torreya grandis. Next base: position 35,882 of record JARHVA010011221.1, on the reverse strand, counting down.
CCTCTCAAAGGGGATGAATCATGGTTATATAATGATAAGTAGGCCAATTTTTACAAGAATGCAAAGTATGCTATTGCCAATAAGATCATGAATAATAAAGACTATGAAGGAGGTGTCCTTGGACTAAATCAATAAGGACCACTTGAACCAATTTCTATGACCAGATATAAAGGACCCTATGGACTTAGATTAAAACTACCTAGGGGTGACCCCATGTACCTTAATAATGTTCCATCACCATCAACTAGTGACGATGATGTTGATAGTGAAATAGTGTCTAATCATAGCCTTTTTTATGACCTATCTAAGACCAATCTTTTTAACCCTCATATCATTTGTACCCTTAGACCAGTTATTCATCATAACCCATTGCCACTGTAATATCCTTAACTGACAGACTAGAACCAACAAGAATCCAATGTGTAGATTGATGAATTTCAAAATTATGAGGATTTCTATGATTTTATTGGCCTTAGAAACAATGTTCCATTAGGAGACCATAAATCAAAGTTCTCATTCAAGTTGGACCCTAAAGCCTATTTTGGAGAATGTATGAACACTTTTAGCCAAAAGCAAATAATTAAAGCATTGAGGACCCAAAGTGAAGACCTCTTTGAGGTGATTTTTTACTAGGGAAAGAGTAAATAAAAAGTTTAGTCTAGTGGTGAAAACCTATTTCATGTGCCATTAGATGGGGGTGTTCAACCTTCCTCACGCATAGCTCAAGAGACCACTAATGACAAACTTGTCTGTGAGTCTAATTTTAGTTTTAAAGAACAACAAGATTTTGATTGATTCATTTAAGAGTTATTAATAGTTTTTGTTACATGGCCAAATATTCCATTAGGGGATTCTAATTCATCATGCCTAGGTGAACTTAAATAAATAGTCCTAAAAGAGGACTCTAATGTTACTAATCAATTCAAATCATTACCCATTATTCTTGAAGATGGTTTGACCCTTCTAGTGGAAGATATAATAGAGATGAACATTATGTCTCAAGATTACCCAAAGTGGATTAATCTAGTTGTGTCTCTTACTAAGGAGTGTGAAGTCCTTACACCCCTTTTCAGGGAATGTATTGACATATTTACATGGGCATATTTTGACATGCTAGGTTTAGACCCCACCTTGGTTCTAAACCACCTTATAGTCAATCTTGATACTAAACTAGTAAAACAAAAGTTACATAATATGTATCCTAAAATTGTTGTATTAGTGAATAAAGAATAGGAAAAACTCTTGGAAGAAATATGTATTCGATCGATCAACTATTCAGAGTGGATCTCCAATGTTGTGCCAGTTAGCAAAAAGATAGAATGAATCAAAATCTATACTAATTTCTAAGATATAAATAAATCTTTCCATAAGGATGAATTTTCATTACCAAACATTGACATGATCATTGAATCCACTATGGGTTATGAAATGCTTTCATTAATGGATGGCTTTTTAGGGTACAACTAGATTAGAATAACACTAGAATACCAATACAAGACAACATTCACCACTCCATGGGGAACATTCTATTATCAGGTTATGTTTTTTTATTATTGATAATGTAGGGGCCACCAACCAAATCTCCATGACCATCATATTTCATGATATGATGCATGACATTGTTGAATATTATGTTGATGACATTCTTGGTAAATCAAAGACTAGAATCGATCATCTAGCATTACTACACATAATATTTGAAAGAATCCATGATTACAAAGTCAAACTTAATCCTAAGAAGTGTGTCTTTGGAATTAATTTAGGTAAATTACTTGGCTTTAGTGTGTTTCATCGAGGTATTTAAGTTGATCTAGCCAAATTCCAAGACATAACAAAGATGAAACTATCATCTAATTTGAAGTAGTTACATAGTTTGTAGGGAAAGATACAGTCTATCCAATGGTTCATATCACAATTGGATGAAAAATTCCATACTTTTACATGTATTGTGAGTAAGGGATTCACATTACATTGGGATGATCACTGTTAGATAGATTTCTAGTAGTTAAAGGACTATGTACTGAATCCACCTATTTTGTTGCCTCTCATGCTAGGAAAGTCATTCTTGTTGTATCTATCAACTATGAACAATGCCCTGGGGGCACTTTTAGCTCAGAATGATGATATTGGCAAAGAGTATACCATGTACTAATTTATTCATACTTTGGTTGTGTATGAACATAATTATACACCCATAGAAAATTATTATTTAGCCATGGTCTTCATAACTCAGAAATTGTGCCATTACATGTTAAATAATAAGACCATTGTTATTTCAAAATTAGATCCACTAAAGTATCTACTATCTAAAATATCTTTACAAATATATATGTCTAAGTGGATCATGTTTATCAGTGAGTTTGGCATCAATTATATCAACTAAAAATATATTAAGGGGAAATTTCTTGAAGATCAACTTGTTAAAACACTCCTTGCTAATATAAAATGGATCACATTCTAATTTTTTGATGAATTCATAATGACCATAATTGACACACCTCTTGAGGAGTAACATTGGAAGCTATATTTTGATGGGTCATTCATAGCACATGGATTTGGGGAAGGACTTTTATTTACTACACCATAGGGGGATCTAATCCCTAAATCATTTAGGATCAACTTTCCTTATACCAATAATATGGTCAAATATGAATCACTTGTTATATGACTTCAACAAGTGGTACAATGGAGCATATCACATATCAAGGTTTATGGTGATTCTCAATTAATCATCAATCATGTTATAAACCACTTTCATACCAAAGATGATAAGTTGGTGCCATATAAGGCCATGGTCAACACTCTCAAGCAACAGATTACCAACATTCAATTTAAGCATATACCAAGGGCAAGTAATAGAACCATAGATGCTATGAATACTATTGGATATATGATTCACCAAATGGACATAGTTAAAGAGTATCATTTATTCATCAAGAATTTACTAGCACTAGCTCATGAACCTTTAACTGTTGTTATGATTTGTGATATTTTTGGTCTTAGATCTATCTAGTACTTAGACCTTTACAACTATCTCCATGACCAAATTATACCACCTGATGTATCCCACAAACAATCAAAAGCCTTCATCCACTAAAACACTTGTTATACCTTACTTGGCTCAACCCATTACCACTGTAGTTTTGATGGAACTCTGATTCATTGTTTAACTTCAATTGAATCTTCGCTAGTGTTATGGAAAGTTCACAAAGGACTATATGGATTTCATACTAGCGAGGTAGTCTTATCCAAAATGCTCTTCCATACTAGTTATTATTGGTCCATGATGGACGTAGATGTAGTTGTATATGTAAATAAGTGAGACAAGTATCAATATCATGTTAATATATTTCATGCCCCAACCAAGACTCTAAAACCATTGCTGACACCATGGTCATTTGATACATGGGGCCTCAACCTCATTGGGAAAATCAATCCTACCTCATTTAATGGCCATAAATATATCCTTACCACCACTGAATATTTCACTAAGTGGGTTGAAGCTATACCCCTCAATTATGTGACCAAAAAGCAAATATCCAAGTTCATTTTTAACCATCTCATCTACCACTATTGTATCCCTTCTCACATTAAATCTAATAATAGAGGATCATTTAAGAATAAGGATATCAAAAATATATGTGTCGAATATAACATTACACAATACTTCTCCATGGCATATTGCCCTCAAGGTAATGGCTAAGATGAAGCATCAGACAAAACTAATATCAACATTCTCAAAATGATTTTCAATGATGTCAGTCATGATTAACACCTTTAGGTATTTTGTGCCCTTTGGACATACCATACCAATCACCATACACCATAATATCCACTCAATATTCAATTATTTATGGTACTAAGTCTATTATTCCCATTGAGGTCAAGTTTCCTTCTCTACCCATCTCTTTCAATCATGTCTTAGAAAAAAATGACTATCAAGTAGCTCATCTATAAGAGCTAGAGTTTCTGAATGAGAAACACATGGATGTGGTGAACTATCTCCAAGCCTATCAAAATTGACTTTGAGGCCATTTTAATCAACACATGAAACATAGATAATTTGAACTTGGTGATCTTATCCTTAAAGAGAACCAAAAGAATACCATGGCTAAAAAGAATCATAGAGGCATCTTCAAACCCAACTGGGTTGGTCCTTTCATCATTATGGAAAACTATAGAACAAGAGCATACACACTTGCCACACTAGATGGAAATGAAATTGATGAGCCGAGGAACATTATCCACCTCAAATGGTATTACTCTTGAGTAACTTAGTGTATTATCTATAAGGACCATTTCAAGTTGTGTCATTTTATCAATATTTTTATTTGTACTATACCATTTTACCATCTTATCATCCTACCAACCTATCACTTTTTCCTATCACATATATTTTATACCATACCTTTATCATCAAATATGTTATTTCCTCTCTCCCTACCAAGACCTATGAACTTGGTTCCATTTCATTTGGTTCCATTCATTTTTTTTAGCAAAAGGATTTAGATTCAATTTTAGTAGTTCTTTCAAGCGTTCTAGATAGAGGTAGTATTTTGGAGTTGTATCTTTTATTTCTTATTCCATTCTCTATACCAAGTTTCCTTGATTATAATTGATTATGGTAAAATTAGTGTCTCACCGGTCTTGCTACTAGTTATAACTACCTATAGGAAAATTATTACCATTTACATATTCCATTTTATCCTAGTTATAACCACCTATGGGAAAACTAGTGGAAACAGTCATTTGTTATGCCAACTAGCCATTTCCTATGCCATATTGTGCTTTTATACCAACTATGCCTATTTTGTTTGAATTGGTTACTACACTAGTAAGATTCATCTACTATAAGGTGGAACTATATTGACTTGAGGTCCATCTTGGGACTATGTAGGTAGCACCGATACTTTTTGAGGTCAACTCAGTCACCCTAAGCCATACTATCACTATTTTTTTAGTAACCTAAGCCACACACTCACCATTTTATGATAAACCTAAGCTATGTTCTTTCCATTTTTTGAGAAATCTAAGCCACACTCTCATCATTTTACAAGTAACATAAGGAATGCTCTCATCATTTTGTGAGCTTAGACCTCTTAGTATCTTATCATTATCGATTGAATTGAGATACTCAAAAATTCTAAAAACATTTGTAAAAAGGTTTAAAAAACCAAAAACATTGACTACCTCTTTGCCTTATAGATTCTAGGAACCCTTACTACATCACAAGAAAATTACTTGTCACTTAGTTTCCCCATCCTTTTTGGCCTTTTATCCCATGCACTTTCCATTTTGAAGGACCATTCTTATTCTTATATCACATCCATCATGTTTAATTTTCATTAGTTATCATTTTCTTCCCATTTTTTTGGAAAACTACATTTAGCCTAAAGTTTTTGTTGGATATTACATTGTAGAACTATGTAGGCAACATCCACTTGCCTAGTGCATATGGAGATAGCTTGACTACCCACTTTTTTTTCTTTTTCTTTTCCCCATTCGTGTTGGCTTTCTAAGTTGTCACCTATTTTCTAGGGGAAATGATCATCACATTGTGTAAGTCATGTTGTTCATACTAACATTAAGACTAACTATTCTCTATTTCTTTGTTAGTTTCTTTTCTTATTTATTTATTTTCCTATTTGTTTGATTTCATCACTGTTGCCTTGATTCAGTCTATATGCATTCATTAGGTGATTATTTGTGCATTTATTCTTGAATCCATCGACATTCATACATATATATTATCATCATGGTTTTTTTAATCATTAATGCATTATTTTCCTTGAATATTAAATCCCAAGAGTCAATCCTTATGCATCTTTCAGCCAAGTCTTCATGGTGTTCTATCATGATGCCTACCATATAATGGTATAAAAAAATAATATTCAATAAGTCTACTTAGCAATGATAACATCAACATCTCCTTGGTACCGACATTAACAACATCCCAATCATATCCCATATAGAGTAATTAACCAAGAAATAATTTCAAACTTTGTTAATTTAGATGAGCATCTCCCTACTAGCAAATTATTCCAATTCATCATTACCCTCTATATCAAGTTACCCACATCATATTTTCCATCATCAGACAATCAATCATGTTTGTCATAATTGAGATATAAATGATTATAATCACCTATGGGCAAATTATTACACATCATCCTAGCTACATTTCTTAATGATTCTAACCACCTTTGGGCAAATCATTATGTTCTCACCAAATTTATTTCTTTTTCCCAAACAAGGGCACTTTTTTTAATCTTGTTTGTCTATCCTAACTAGGGTAAATCCATATTCTCAATGATTATAATCACCTTTAGCCAAATAATTGTGTTATCATACCATGTTACCACTATAGGGGTACAATGATTATAACCCCCTTTGGGAAAACCAATGTACACTATCCCACTTGGATTATCAGTGATTTTGACTACTTTTTTAGAATCATTGTGTTCTCATCCCATAATCTTCATATGTTTGGTACCTTCATTTCACTTCTTTATTTTGAGGGACTATTTGATGATCTACTTGTACCAACCATTCCCTCGAGGGGCAATCATACAGTTCATCCATTGCCATGGAAGTTATAGGCATGTAGGAAATTTTATTTATTTAATAATATGTTATTATGCCTATATCTTATAATACCTTCCAAAATAGGGGTAGACTATAGACACCTAAAAGTGGCCACCAATGACCTCTAACTAGGCTTTTGACCAATTTATATTGAAATGCACAATTTGGGCTAAAAACACTAAAATAAATTAAATGAGTTGAATTTGTCATATAAAAGGGCCAATTTTGGCTAATGTATCCCTAAATGGGGCAATGAATTTTATGAGATAGCTAATGATGATCAGATCATTTTGAGTCAAAATGACATTTTCATACTTGGGTGTTCTAGATTGTTATTTTAAACCAAATTTCTTGCAAAAGACACATGCCTTTGTTATTTTGTGTTTGAAACATCCTAAATGGGATAATGGATCCAATGCATCTAACATCACCTTCCAATTCCAATCTAGTCAATTTTTGATCTAATAATGTAACATTTTGATAGTTTGTTTAGTTTGTGCACCAATTACCAAGATTTACACCAAAAGTGACTAATCATGCTTAAAGCTAATTAATTGAAATCATGAGACTAATTAAGAATTTCATGGATCTTTTTGAATATTTTTTTTTCAGAAATTGATTATGAGTTTTTGCATCATCAATTGACATCATTTCCTAGGAAGGCATCCCTAGGCCATAAATGCATAAAATATCTAGTTAAGCCCTCCCATGCCTATTTAATGCCTATCTATCCCAAATATTTATGAAGGAATTTATTGATTTTAGCCTCCAAAATTGAATGGATTATTAGCCACACATATTGATCTTGAGATGGATGATTCAGGTTCATTTTGATCATTCTCAAAAGTCTATAAATAAAAATCCTTGCCTATTGAATTTTAATCTCTCTTGGTGTAAAGTTATAATGCTAAAAAACTCTCTCAAGCCATTTATGTAGCATTATCATGACCAATTATTTATCCAAGACAAATCCATCATAAATCCATTGGTGCCAAGGAGAAGAGGAGATATCCAATCCTCCTTTGATGAAGACTCATTGAGCACAAGCCAAGCAAGGCACTTTAACAAGCCATTTGGAGCATCCAAGGAAGGTGAAAAATCATTTGCCTTTTGCATATTTATTTTTTTCATTAAGATCCCCCTTGATATAGGCTTAAGGTGTTATCTATTAGTGTGTTATTTTGATTTCATACACTAATACTATACTAATCTCCCCTTAATACAATCCTATGTTCATAATAAAAACTCATGATATCATTGTTATTAAACTAAACCCTCTTTTAGGCCTAATATATTAGGCCTATTAATGATCAGTCAAATAAACCTTGTAATCAACTTGATTTTAGAAGACATGGATTATTGATTCTGGACAACATAGATTATTGCATAATTTAAAAAATGAAGTTTAAATCAAATATACCATGTTTTGAATGATTTATATTAGTGGGTCACCAAAAACCAACTTCTGACTTCTTGACCTTATCTAGGATAAATTAGGACTATATGTGTTATTTTAAGAGGATTAGACTCATATCAGATGAATAAAGAGCTTGGTTCATAGGTTAATACATTGATAATTATCCTTTAATGTTATCAAATCTTGAAAAGAATATTGGCCCTAAAAAACAACTTTAATCAACCAAACTTGTTCTTAAGACTACTAGACCTAATGGCTCCTTTGATAGGTCAAAGTGAAATACAAACTCAAAAAAACTAACCTAATACTTCAAATAGGTGTAATTGTATAAAACACTAGTGATATAAATTTTACTTGACTAATTTTGGCTAGAAATTGTAAAATCCATGCTATTATATCTATTCAATGTCTTAGAAACACAAACTCTTTATGTTTTGAAAACCCAATCCTCTATAATGGAAAATGCAAAGTATCTCTTCACATAAAATAATTTATATTACTTTATAAACCATTTATGATAACTTATACCAAATTTTCAATGTATTTTATCAATTGAATCTCAAATGATAGGCCTTTTGATCTCACTTAAGGTTTGACTATGTATCTGGAGGCCAAGAGCTATAATTTGATCATTAATAAAAATATGAGTTATTAAATAAAAATAAAACTTCATTTAGGACCTATAAAACTTATTTTAACCCTTGCAATTTCTAACCATGAACCATATAAATATTTCTATGTGAAACAAACTATTGTATGCACGATTGAGTATAGAAAATAGGGGGTCGAGAAGGGTTTGAACAAAAAAATTAAAAATTAATACAATATTACTTTAAAATTAATTTATAATGTTTAATACATTAAATAATATCATGAAAATCATTAGTTAAAACAAACATAACTCTTTATTATGCAATAAACTTGATTTTAACTCTGTACATACCCATGTTTCATATGACAGACTGTCAACTCTACCTATTTTATCAACTCTCTACACAAACATGAAATTTTTATCCTTTTTATACTTATTGAATGTCTAAATATTCTCCTACATTATATCTTAAAATTTTATCAGGTTGTTGAAGGTAAACCCAATCTTAGAATTGTTATCTTTGCCTTGAAACCACCTTGCTCTCAGCTTGACAAATGACTTTTCTTGTCAATTATTTAGTTATTTGATCTTTCTAGATGAATTTTACTTATAATAATGATTAATAGTCCTCCTTCCATGTTTATGGACTATATATGACATATAAAAATCATATTGACTCATGAACAATTACAATTATTTATGTATTTACAAGAAACAAGTTTGAAAATTTTAATTAGCCTTTTGGTGGGAAACATGCCAAAGGCTATAAACTATCCTATAATTGACTCTTAAGACTTAAATAGGGTTTATTTTTGTTTCTTAAAATATATAATACTTATATCAAGACAAATTTGATGCATTATAGTGATGCTCTTGCATCAACACACATCACACAATAAAAAAACTTATGTTGACCTCTTCTCAATTATTAGTTTTTGATTTGGATGAATCTAGAGCACTAGACATTTTTTAGGCTATTGGATGTTACCATTGATGTAGGAGTTTATATAAGGATTGATATCTTTAAGGATATATAAAGTATATATGGGTCCAAAAATAAACATAAATGATAAGTATCAGGTTTAAAGAACTTTTCATAGTTCAAAAGGATTGGATCATTAAAATAGTTGAGATTATACTAAGAGATAAGTAGTTAAGAAAAAATATACAATGGATGATAATAGCTAAGAGGTCTAAGAATGAAAGATAAATCCTGTGAGCTATACATGTAAAATTTTAGTATTCAGATGATATATATTTAAACTTAGTATATAAAACCATATATAATAAGCAATAAAGTCCTAATATATCATGTATTAAATTTTGAAAAAAAATCATAGTGTAAATGACAATAGTCTTCATTAGTCATATATATTCATGTTATTGTTAGTGAATAACATATTCAAGTAATAAAATGTAGAATATTAGTTATTATCAAAACATTTGTATGATATATAGCTCATGATGGTAAATAAGGTTATGGCTAGATATAACCTATTAATTTTTTTCACAGAGAGTGAGTAGATGCACTTAATTTAGCAAGGTTGTTGGGTAATAAGTGAAGTCCAAAATCAAGAATCCATGTGATAGTATGTCATATGTCACAGTCAAATACCTCATTAAAAGTAGCGTGTATTTAAAAATAAATGAGATATGCATCTAATAAACATGAAACATATAATATATGTAAAGAGGTAAACTAAAAACATTTTAAAAATGCTTTTTGGGTCCCAATTTTGAATTTTTGAAAATATTTTAAATTTTTTAATATTTAAATGATTTTTAATTTTCTCCATTTTTTAAAATCTTGAGTTATTCAATTATTTTAAATATTTTAAATTTAAATTTGTATAGGAGTTACTAATAAACAAGGCTTTAAAAATAGAAGAAATAGGAGTGATTAAAACCATCTAAAACAAGGTGAAAAGGCATAATGTAAGTAGATGGAAGGTAAGAAATATGCCCAAATGTATGTGTCAACTAGGTATAGAAATGTAGCATATATTTTGATCTTGTATAGAAGCCATAACCCCCCCGCCCCAACACACACACACATAGTGTGTGTGTGTGTGTGTGTGTGTGTGTGTGTGTGTGTGTGTGTGTGTGTGTGTGTGTGTGTGTGTGTGTGTGTGTGTGTGTGTGTGTGTGTGTGTGTGTGTGTGTGTGTGTGTGTGTGTGTGTGTGTGTGTGTGTGTGTGTGTGTGTGTGTGTGTGTGTGTGTGTGTGTGTGTGTGTGTGTGTGTGTGTGTGTGTGTGTGTGTGTGTGTGTGTGTGTGAGTAAGTGAATTTAGTATTTGAAATTAATGTAATGATAGTTATTTTCAATTGTTTGAATCAACTTGAAAAGTAAGAAGGAAGGTACCAAATGTGAATATAAATCCAAGTGATATAATAGTGTTTGGAGTTTAGGGTAGAATAATTACAAAAAGGATAAAATCAAAGAAGCTATATATATATCAAGGTATGTAAATAACTAATCAATAGATTCAACTCAAGTAGTGGGTTGAGAGGAAGTAGGTGGTTATATAGAACCAAGGATATCATATAGAGGATGCACATATTTATACCCTACTACTTTATATGAAGTATTGACTTGCTATGACAAGGAAGCACCAATTGCCAATGCCTCTAAATATGGATAAGAATCATACATTGTAATATACCCATCTGAATTATTTCTCATATGCCCATGTAAAATTGTATCGTCATATTTAATAAAATAATATAGAACTATATTTATGTATTTTTTAGCATTTTGAATAACCTTTCGTGCTATAAGAGATGAATACCTCTTTTTGGATTACACTTTCTATTCAGAAGGATAGACTATACTCTTTGGAACTAACTAGTTATGATCATGTGAAACTATATCATATTCATAAATAGATGAAGACATTGATTTTGTATTATTCTCTTGTTCATGAATAAGTGAATAAACTATTTTTGGAGTATACCCTTGTGTATGTAGATCATGCTCTTGAATAGTTCTATAGATTATTTCAATACCATGTCACTCAAATATTATTCCAACCAACTATTATAGAGGAATATTAAATTCCATTAGTTCTTAAGGATATTCATATTATATTCTTGTAATTTTGACTACCTGATTATCATGAATATGTTTAAGAAATGTATGCACTGTATAAGGTACCACTCTAATATTTTATCTCCATGGGTGCCCAAATATCATATTACAGACACATGTGATTGATAGGAATAGTAAAGGGGTGGACATTATGAGTGAACCCATTTATAAAGGTAGCACAATATTCCCAAGAGTATCTTGTGTATGACAATCACATAATTTTACAACTTTTTAAGTGTCTCATAAATATTTATATAAATGTCAATAGAATAGATTAATGTCATGGTGCATACATTTTTACTTTATCCATTATCTATCATATCATTATGTATGGGTTTCTTATCAACACATGTTCAAATGAAAAGTTGTGTTTCTATTTGAATCATCATCAAAAACTTCACTGACATCAAACGGGATCATAGGATGTGATTTTGGGTTGGCAATAAGTGTACCAATTATGATATCAAGTATATGGACATATGTAGAATGATGAAGATGATAATTATATGGATAATATACATCAAAATTATTCATGTTATTTAATTCATTATTTGGAAAAGGATCTTTGTACATTTTGAATTTTGCGTTGTTGTTTTATTGTGGCTTAGCCTCTTTAATAGGTATGTTAATATCAATAATATTTTCATCAATGAGATCTTGAATTTTATTTTTAAACTTGAAACATATGTTTGAATAATTCCTAATACATATATGGTAATTATAATAGACGTTACCATCAAAGTTACTTTATTGTGCCTAAGACATATCAACTTACATGAGTGGAGGATGAGTGAATTGAATGAATTCAAGTAGCTTTTACAATAATACATGAGTAGGTTATAGTAACCTTGAAAATTGACTTATTGGTGGTGCTTATAATTGAATATTTTATGTTGGTCATAGAATTTCATTAATTGTAATCATAGCTTCATTCTTTATTTCATCTAATTTGTCCTTATAATTTAGATTTCTTTGAAATCTTACTTTTGAAGTATAAGGAATATTTGAAGTATAATTGAGCTTGTGAAAAGTAATCAATTTAACCTCATGTTCTTTGACTCTATCATATAACTCATCAAAATATTTGAAATTATTGAACATAATTGCCTATTAAAGTAGTGATGACAAAATTTGAGTAAATATATATTGGAGACCATTATCATCCATTTTATTTTCAAGTTTACAGTATAGTATTGTATCTTAACACATATTGACTAATTGTTTCATTATAAACTTTTTTAAGATTACCTATTTGAGCATATGATAGATTTTCACCAGTGTTGATATAAAAGTATTTTAAACATTGATTTGCCAAAGGATTGAAAGATTTTAATGACTGAAGTGGAAGATCATAAAATGATCTATGATAACTCTTAGAAAGAGCTTTATCAACAATTTTTCATTATCTACATAATTTATACAATTTACATAGAATGCACACAAATGTTGTTCATAACCACATTTGTATTCATAGAGAGGAATATTAGGAGCCAAAAAATCAAATGGTAATGTCTAAGATGAAGTTATGGATGAAAAATTCTATATAGTAAGGAACATGAATAAATGGATAGCATATCATGAAAAATAGTTTTCTCTATTTGGTATATCTTATCTTTTAATGTAATAATTATATGTTCAAGAGTAGTATTTGTAGAGTTGATTGGAGTATAATTAGTATGAGTATCTATATGCATGTATATTTTTTAGGAATGAAGTGATATTTCCAAACCAAGGGATGATTCTATACAAGTAGCTAGAGGTGTAGGAGTAGAGATTATGCCTTTTTGCGCTTAGACTCAAAACTAATAAACTTCTATTTGTAAACATTTTAACAATGTACTTGTCATCTTCATGAGTCTTTGGGATGTTATGGCAGTCTAGGAGAAGTTTAGTTGTCATTAGGTTCATAGGAAACATGTTCATATGGGGTGTGAATGTCAAATAGTATTGTGTTAGTCACCATATCATCTTATTTGGACTTGTATCAAGGTTTCATATTATGTTAACTATGTCGAAGAGTCTCCACCAAGTCTTAGAGTGACCTTCATTGTCTAAAATCACACATAATAGATTAATTATGATGTTTTAGTCTATGATCAGACATGTGTTCATTAAGGCATGCTAAATACCTATAAAATGTGGTAAAATTAGAGGAATTGGAGATAATATGAGCAAAAGATGGTAACCTTGTTTGGAAACTTTATCATATTTTATGGTATTTTAGTAGATATTAATGTATTTGGATAAATTAAGGTTTCTTGTTCTCATTGTATTTTTACTCTTCATAGCTACTTCTTTTGGGGAGGAATTTTTTAACAAGATGTGGGGGATTTCCAAGTCACTTTTGAGTATTTACATGAGGTCTAATCATATATATAAGGTCATCTTATATAGTCTATTTATTATGAATGTTTCAAGATCTAATGAACCCTTAAGGTCATCAAATGACTGTCACATAATCCATATAGGTTAGCTTGTTTAGTATAAGCCTTTGAAAAGGGTATATATTATGATTCACATTGAATTAGGAGTTTTGAAATGCATATTATAAAGCTAATGTATTTTTGAGTTTGTGAAGCCAACATAAGAATAAAATAGAGGGTGAGTACATTAAAGTATACTTGTCAAAATGGGTAGTTTTCCTACATGCAATCTCAGAAACATAAAATAATATTTATAAGGTGGTCATAAATGACCACACATCATTCATAAAACTCAATCAATTCCATTATGGTTGAAATTAAACTCGTTCAAGTCCTTCCAATTCAGGAAATGAATCCAAACTTCTCTCCAATTCTAAATACAATCTTTAAATAGTTCAAATTACATCTTCACTTGCTCATAAGTCTAAAAACAAGGTACATGGGGGAAAATCATCTTCAAATATATTATGGGGGTAAGTTAACTAGCTAAAAGTGACATTTGTTTTTAGACACTGGGGCTAACCTCTATGAACAAACGCTAAGAATCCTAGTCACTGAAAACCCTCCTTAAAACATAGCATCAACTTGATGGAAGTAAAAGTAAAGGAAATGGCTCAAAATGAATTAAGTTAAAATGGAAACACCTAGATCATGTTATACACTTCATGAAGTGTCTCTGCACATGGTTTGATGGTATGATCAATTATATAGATATGATAAATGCTATGTTTTGTAGAGATTTCAAGTAAAAAAGGAGGGTTTTAAGTATGTGAATATTTGAAGATAATATTGGATAGTTTTGTGTTTTTTCCCAACCCCTTAGGTCCAAAAATTCCACTCATCTTCCCTTGAAAGTGCTTCTATAGACCTAGAATACAAGACAAACATAATGTATTGTGAGAGAAAAGGAAAGGAAGATGAGTGGTGAATGCATTTGAATAAGGGTCTCAAAGGTCTATATAGGCTCTAAAGAGATTTTATATCATGCTAAAATCATTTATAAATCATCAAAGTGCCAATAAAATGATGATATTTAGACTTATTATAGGCACTCCTATTATGCTCCTATAGGTAGGGTTTTGGAGAAGATGGACTCTCAATGATTACTTTTCTAATTTAAAACTAAAAATAGAAGTATAATGCAGCATTGATGAGATTTATTTCTCTCTTATCCCCTCTCTCTTGTATATTCTTCTATTTTTAGGTCTTAAAATGACCAATTTGAGACATCCCTCTATGGGGTATGAAAAAACTTTACCCATTTATATCTTGAAGCCTTTGAGATAATACAAGGATTGATTCAACCTTCTCCATACTAGCTTCTAGTGTGTTCGGTACTTGTTTGATTTGCATTAGTAGTTGAATCTTTTATCCATTTGTAGGTTGTTGTATCTCACCTAGATGCTAGTGGATTGGTCATGTATAGGTTACATGGTGTGTGAAGCTGTTCATGCTTATGCTTGTAGTGAAAATTGCTTATCTTCTATTAGACCTTTCAATCATCACACACAAGATATAAGCATTTGGCATGGCCTCCATGTGAAGTATTGATGTGTAGGATTAATTTTAAGAATATTATGTTAGTGATTATCCCTTGTTCTATCCATATGTTTGTTGAAAGATCAAGTAGAGGATACCTAATACATTAGTGCATCACCTCCTATAGTTTAGAGTTTATTTAAAAGTCTTTTTTATCCCTTTTCCTTATCAAGATAAGTAGGCTTAGTGATTTAATCATAGATGATGCATTAAGGTAGCTAGCCCCAAATATATAGACTCACCTCATTCATTAGGCTACCCACACCTAGAGGTGATCCAATTGTATTAGTTGGATGAGGTAGGTTTGAAATCCTTACCTCAAGGGTACAATGTAGATTGATAATGGTTTATAACACACTTGTTGTGATAGTATACTCATTCTCTAGATAATTTTTGACACATGCTCTAGTATATCAACCTTTGAAGGCAATTTTTATGAACACTAATGGCATGTGTAAGTTTAATCAGTTGGCTCTAGCATCCCAAGTACCTATTTTAAGGAATTATTGATAGTTTCCCTTGTTCTTTGTTTGCCTCGTGATGTTTAATGGTTGGATATGTATGAAATTTCTGTTATACACTTCCTTATTAGTAGTATCATGACCCATACCATCCCTATGTTATGTAATTCTAGTCTCATCATGATTCTATTCCCCCCCATATGTCTCTAGATAATAGTATGAGTAGCCTTGATATCAGGAGTACTATCCCTCCATCCCTCCCTAACCACACATTAAAACTAACCCTTGTATTGAACTCTTGGACATAAGGGAACTTGATTAGAATGTTAAGAAATATTTGGCTATGATTAGAGTACAAAAAGTACAATCCTTCTAGTTCGACCAATCTTTTCAAGCTACACCTAGTTATAATAAGTGTCATGAAATAAAAGTCTTGATTCAAACTATTGGTAATGGGTTATTAGATTTTAAGGAGAATAAAGATCAATTAAATTAGTCATATGAGCCTCCTACTACCCCATGTCAACCTTCTTGGGCCACTCCTCCCATGTAAAGTCAAAACCAAGAAGAGAAGAAGGCTATGGAGGCTAAACCAAGAAAATTTTCAAGATTTCAAATTTCCTCACCTCTCTCTTAAGCTAAAATTGTCCATGAATGTGAAAATATGGAAATATGGAAAGAGTTTTTGAACACCAAGCCTAGGAAGTTCCTAATTTATCATTGTACTCCACTCACTCCTCAATTTGGAAGCACTCTTGAATATGAAGGTATGTCATAATGTGGTATGTTAGTTACCAAGTGTAAAGAACAAAACAAGCATACCTTAAACAAATATTATTTACCTCTTCCTCAAGATCCATTATATGAGTCCATTTCTTCCAAGATGACAAGTTAGAAGAGTGCCTCTTCAACCCCCTTACTCACTCAAAATCCGCCCATAAATCCTTATGTTCCTACTACACTAGTTAGACATTATTACCCACCCACCATCTCCCTTTTTAAAGGAGGACCTATTCTATGGAGTGTATATGAGGTACATATAAGTGAAGAGAATGATTTAACAATAGAGGGTGATTTATTCATGAAAACAAGTAAGCCTTCTTGGACCAAGTACCCTGGTTAAAAAATGCCTAATATTTTGTCATTCAGGGGAAAGAACTAGACATGCAAGAAGAGAAACTTGGTGAAGTGGTAGATCATGTAAATCAAGGTCTAGTAGTAGCATCAAATGTGCCTCAAGAGGTTTGAAATGAATATGTATAATTTATGGATACATTGAATGTACAGTTGGATAGTCCTAACAATACTTTTAGTAGCCAAGATAAGACAAACATCCTATAAGAACTCACTTGTCTCATTACAAATGATGATCAAAATGACTAAATTCAACCTCATGAACATAGTATTGAAGAAGAGGAATATACTCAGAGAAACCATGATTTTATTGAGGAAGTCCATATGGTTTTAGACCTAATGTATCTTCCTTGTTTCATGGAAGAAGATATTTAAAAAAATACAAATGATCACAAAAACAATTCCTTTACACTAAACCTTGAGAGGAGAATATGCAAACAAATTTGAACATGTTATGGAATTTTAGAAATTACATATAATAAAAAAATAGTATACCAAAACATAATGATTACATAGGTAAAACTCTTTCGAGAGAAAAACACCACACTCTAAAGCATCTCAATGTATTATTCAAATCATCAATGTTACATCACACTTGCAAAGCAAGCCTTCATAGGATCACCAATAATATAATACATAGGAGAAGAATTGGTTCCATAGAGCTTCAGTGCCTTTGCACAACTCTCAAGAATATAAATATTAAGTACAAGCTTACTAGATTCTTTCATGTTACAATTATTAAGAAGAATATATTTCATCTCTAGAAATTATAAATGAGATGACAAATGAAAAAACTTCTTAAGCAAGGCAAGAAAATTCACCACCCTTTAGTGGCACCACTATTTAGTAATATTAAAATGCTTTTAGTATTTTTCTTTGGTCAAAAATGGACCCTCTACTTGTGAAACATTATCATTCACTCTCACAAGCCTCCAAAAATGTGCCCCACTCTCACATGTGCCTCCAATTTAGAATAACAACTTTATTCCCCACTATCCCATATGCACACACATGAGTCAAAATATTCCACAAATTTTGACTTCTCCCACATGTGCCAATGTCCTCTAAATGTGTCCATGTCCTCCACTATCAAAACCATATGAATTTAAAATTAACAAAAATGTCTCATAGGGGAATGGTAAGTGACACTCCATCACATGCACTTATATCATGTAGATTCCTTTGTGGGCCATACCAAATAATCACAAGACACATAAAAACCTAAATCACCACCTTCAACACTTGCCACATCACATGAAAATTCATTTCTAACTCACCATTTCCACCTCATCACATCAATAGTGATTATGAATAGTGAATGTGAATAGTAGATCATGAATAGTGTCTCAAGAATAGTGTCCTAAATTTTCAAGGTTGAGACACCTCAATTCCTAACATTATACCACTTTTTGAATACCTTGAAAGACCCAAAGGAACCATACCAACATGAAATTAATAGCTAGGGGCCAAGAGGCCCATAACTCTAAACACCATCTGAACTTCTTTGTGCTCATGGGCTTGGTGAATGAATCTAAAAAATTCATAAATGTCTCTACCTTTATCATCTTCACCCTACCATCCTCAACCATGTCTCTCAAAAAATAATATTGAACATCAATATGTTTGGTCCTGGTATAAAAATTCATGTTATTTGTTAGGCAAATAACACTCTGAATATCACAAAAAAACTATCACTGCACCCTATTTCAACCCAATATTAGAACAAAGTCTCTTAAGCCAAATGGATTATTTATAGGCATGATTAGATTATATATAATCTACCTATATAGTGGATAAAGTGAAAAAAACCTATCACTTAATCATCTAATTTATTTCACCATCAAATAAATTAAACAAATAAGCACTGGTGGATCTTTTGCCATCAACATCACATGCCCAATCTAAATCCACATAACCAAGAATGTCAAGAGGACCCCTATCTCAAATCATGTTAATATGACAACATACGTAATAATTTAAGGTAACCTAAA
Organism: Torreya grandis; assembly: GCA_037957365.1. NCBI lineage: Eukaryota > Viridiplantae > Streptophyta > Pinopsida > Cupressales > Taxaceae > Torreya > Torreya grandis. The sequence goes on along the minus strand of JARHVA010011221.1, from coordinate 16,652 downwards.
AATATATAAATATCCTTTTAACTACATCCCAATGAAGTCTACCATGATTAGACATATAATGGGAAAGAACTCCCACTGCTTCGGCAATGTCTGGTCTAGTACAAACCATAACATACATTAGACTTGTGATACACTTTGGTAAGGAAATTTTATCATGTATTACATATATGATGGGGGTGTAGAAGATTTTGTTACAAATAACTTTGTTCCTAATAAAAAAGGAACACATAATTATTTGTAATCTTGCATGTTAAATCTCTACAAAGTAAAATTCACCTACTTAATCTATCCAAGAAATAGCTTTATGTTCTATCTCTCTTGATATCCATCCTAATAATGTGTCACATAGTACCTATATATTTCATCTCAAATTTTTCTAAGTTTTGTGATCTAATCTTTGAAATCTAAAATTTTCCATTCCCAACAAACAACATATCATCAATGTATAAGGCAATAATCAGGAAATGATCACCATCAATTTTATAGTAAACATAATGATCAAATTTAGATCTCTCAAACCCCAATCTTGATACATATGTATCAAATTTTTGGTACAACATCCTAGGAATCTTCTTGAGACCATACAAGGATTTATTTAACATTCAAACCAGATTTCATTTACCTTTCATGATGTATTTATTTGGTTGTGTCATATAAATCTCCTCCTCCAGATCATAAGTTGATCAAATAGAAAGAAAGAATCTAATGGATGTCAATTTTTAAATAGGATAAAATATCTCACCATAAAAAAATCCCTCAACCTAAGAATATCCTTTTGCAACCAAACAAGCTTTGTACTTATCAATACTACCATCTGAACCAATCTTTTTCTTGAACACCCATTTTCAATGAACAAGATGTCATCCTTTAAGTAATGGTAGAAGGTAATATGTATCATTATTCTTCAAAGATTCCATCTCTTCTTCCATATAAAAATTTCAAGACTTTATGTCATTTATACCCAAAGTTTTCTCTATAGATCTTGGTTCATCAATGTTAGTACTGAGTATAAATACACATCTCCAATAATTAGGAAAATACATTTCTGGTGGTTGTCTACACTTTTTATACCTTTGAAAAAATTCATGTGAAGGATATTCTTCATCTTCCTCCTCTTTAAAAGGCTCAAATATTTCCTTGATCTCCTCAACTTCTTATCTCTCTCGTGGCCTTGAATGAAATTTCTCAAGCATAGGAGGAAGTTGAATTTCTTATTTCTTTTTTGTTTTATATGGTTGTAGTTTAATAGAAGAAGGCTTAGTCTCAACAAAAATAACACTTATAGAATATATTATCTTATATGTTATCATATCACAAAACTTGCATCCTTTCATACCATAACTCTAACTGATGAAGATACATTTCACACCTTTTCTCTCTAACCTTGTCCACTTCTCCTTTGGCACATGTGCATATGCCTCACAACCAAAAATCTAAGATTTATCAATGAATGAATATGGACAAACCATGCATCCATAGGAATTTTATTAACAAAATTTGATGTAGGAGACTTATTAATTGGATAACAAGAAGTGGTTATAGCTTCGACCCAAAACCTTTAATCTATTCCAACATCACTAAGCATACTCCTATCCTTATCCATCAATGTCATGCTCATTATTTCTATAAATCCATTCTAATAAGGTAAATATGGAGTTGTATTCATCTCTTTATACCACAATATTTATATTCTCTCAAAGTCATTAAAAAAAATCACTACCATTGTCAGTTCTCAAACACTTAATTTTCATTCCAGTTTATAACTCAACCATTTCTTTAAATTCTTTAAAATGACTGAAAATTTTAGATTTACTCTTAAGAAAATAAATCCATGTCCTTATTATATAGTAATAAATGAATGAAACATAATATGTGGATTTTGAAATTAAAGTAACATTAAAAGGACCAAAATCATCATAATGAATAAGATCCAAAACACTATTGGATTTATGAGAACTCAAGTAAAATTGAACGTGGTTTTTTTTACCATAAACACAATGCTTAAATAAATAAAATTAAATATTGCATTCAATCAAACCTTCAATAACATTTTTATTCTTCAAGACCCTTAGGCCTTTTTCACCAATGTGGCCAAGTCTATTATGACAGAACATAGTCTTCTCTATAGGTAATATTAACTCCATAGAATGAGCACCCTTAGGTACCTAAAAATCATAACCATATATATATATATATATATATATATATATATATATATATATTGATTAACTCTTTATCCAATGGATTAATATTACATGTAGTCTTCATAAAATTACTATTGCATAAAAACCATGTATACATCAAGCTTGTATGAAGTGCCAATCCTAACACCTTTAGCTATCACCATAACACCTTTGACCATCCTATAACCTACTTCAAAAAATGTAACATGTATACCCATATCTATTAGTTTTCTCATAGATTATAAATTATGAGCTAGCCTTAGGATATGTAAAACACCATCAAAGTGTTTAATCCTTCTATTTGGAAATATGATTTTAACTCTACCACAACCAACAAGGGTTAGAAAAGAATCATCACCCAAGCACACCTTACCTCCATCAAATTCCTAATACTTAGAAAACCAATTTCTATTAGAGGTAATATGATAATATGCATTTGAATCAATTAACCAAGCATCATTACCTACATGGGTTTCCAAGGCTACAATGAAAGCATCATTACCTTCTCAAACTCAAAATTATAATCAAATATCTTCTTCTTCTTTTCCTATTTACACTCCAATTGATAGTGAGCATTCTTGCCACAATTATAGCATATCATCTTGGGATTTATATGAGATTTGGATCTCCCCATGGACTTGGATTTATAATTTTCATGATTCTCATTCTTCTTGCCTCTTTTTTGAGATCTTCAACAAGCATGCAGGGTCTCTTTGGCGCTAATGGAAACTTTCCTTCTCATTTCTTTAGAAAGTAAGCAACCTACAACATCCTCAAATTTCAAGGTTATAAAAGTACTTACTATAGACATAAAAAGATAATCCAATGCGTTAGGAAAAGAATACATACAAATTTGGCATCTCTCTTCCTCATCCATTTTAACACCAATTGATACTAATTAAGACACCAACATATTAAATGCTTCTAGGCGGTCTACAATTTATCCACCATCTTGCATTCTCAAAGAATGTAATTTCTTTTTGAAGAAATTTTTATTAACACGAGACTTATCTTGATATCTCACCTAATTTAATCCTAAACTTATTTTTTGTAGTCTCTTCATGGACATTAATAATTATAGAATCTACGAGACACAATCTGATAAATCTTCTAGCTTTCTGATCCATTAAGTCATACTTAGATATTTGATCTGGATATATAGGTCTCTGAATACTTTCATCAATGGCATCCCATAGATCATGATCAATCAAAATATATTCCATATTCAACTTTCACATCTTGAAATTACTACCTATAAAATTCTCAAACTCTAATTCCCAACTCACCACTACCACCTCATCAAATGAATAATGATTATGTATAATAAATCATGAATAGTGTCTTGTGAATAGTATCCTAACATGTCAAGGTTGAGATGCCTTAATTACCAATAGAGATTGATCATATTTTAGAAAATAAGATTGAATAAGTATGAGAATAACCTATATTATTAATTTAAGTGGGATTTATTAGTGAGAAATAGAGACTTGATAGTTATTTCAAATAATTATACCATGTTTTTATGGAAAAGACTCAATATCTAGGTATGATAACTTTGGAACAAGAAGAGTCTATTGTATTTATTAAACTATAAGATCAAGACAAGCCTAAAGACACTAGTGGTTAGATTGAGAATATTAATTAGGTTGTAGACCTTGAAGGAGATGATATATTTTAAAAATAACAATAAAAATATCTATATGAAGATTGGAATTAGTATTTTGAACTTGTTTAAGACTGTGGATATCTGTTCAAGCCTATGTCTCTTGGTGAAGGCAATGACAAGATGATTGGAAAGTTTGAAGAGAATGATCAAGAGAATAAAAATCAAGGTATATCTCTATAAGGTAATGATGAAGCTAGACACAAGTTTGTGGATCTCCTTAAAGAATTTGAGTAGTTTAAAGCTAATGATAGGTAGAATGACATCATTCAAGATGTCATAAAAGGCAAAGATGATATTTCAAATACATTTTGGAGGCTGAGGCTATAGATGCCTTTAGAAATCAAAAGGTGATAAATTTGGAAAGATGTCTCACTAATAAATTTCAGCATGAGGTAAGCTCTAAAATTCAATAAGAGTTTTCATTCATAGGGGATATATTTGTTGTTGTTTACCCACTTAAGCACAAGCCAACGATATTAAGAAGTGTTGTCATTGATGTCAATGTTAATGTAAAGGTTGATGTCATTGATGTCAATGTTGATGTAATTGATTTCAAGGTACATCTGGTGAAGATGCATAGTGAGTGGTATTTGAGGTATGAGCTTGTGTGCTTGATGTGACAAGGAATCCATGTGACAAGAGAGAATTTGAAGGCAACCTAATGTCTCTTATGTTAAGAGAGAATTTGAAGGAAACCTAATGATTATTATATTGGTTTATGTCAAAGATGATGTCAATATTATTTTAGTGGTGTGTAAGTGTTATTTTAAGAGTATTCTTTTTTGATTTCATTTAAGTAAGCATGCTTGAGTACTACTTCTTGAGTATAAGGTATCTTGAGAAGCCTAGTGTAGACCCTATGAGAAGATGTGCATAGTGAAGTTTTGTAAAGTAAGTAATAATAATATTTTGAGAGGTTATTATTAATTATTTTATAATGTAAATAAATCATATATACTTTTATAATTGTTTCAAGGTCAGTTGTCAAGTTTCAAGTGCTTGAGAAGCCTAGATATAACACTAGTCATGGCATGTAAAGTCTTTATAAGAAGGTATGAGCTTGGTGACTTACTAAGATGAGTGTAAATAGGCATGAATGGATTTATAAGTTTTTTTAATCATGAATGTGAGGTATTAGATCGCTCATGAGAGTCTAAAGGTGAGCCACAGGTGTAGGATCTATAGATCAAGTATGTAACTAGAACACTTCTAGACCTTGATTGGCCTAATGAGGCATTTTGATCTATTTGCAAGGAATATGAAGGATTTATGACATTTATTAATCATGATATAGGCTATTTAAGTATGTGAGTGAGCTGGAGAGTACATGAAAAGAGGGATGAAGGTCAGTTCTAAGGCCTAATGTGATTTGTAGGTCAAGGTCTAAAGAGCAAAGAAAAAGAATGTGGAATGATGAATGATCATGACCATATTTTAAAGTGTTTGATATTATGTAAGAATTTTCAGAGGAGAGGTGTGTTGTTTCAAGTGTGTTCATGTATTTTGAGGTCATGGTTTGTTGAAAATGCATGAAAAGTGGTTTTGAGGTCTCTTGAGTACATAGAATGAAGGCATGCAAACCCAAAACAAACTTTTAGGTGTTCATTATAACATGTAACCTCTCATGGGAACTTGAGATATTAATTATAGATTTGGAATGGTTATATATAATAACTATAGGAATTAGTTTTTTATTTAAGGGGTGATCCTTTATGAATCATCATTAAACATCAAAACTTATGTTAAACCTCTCTAAAATTTTAACAAAGACCCAATGTGAAATATCTTGTTAAACATGGCCTATAATGGTCTAAAATTAATATAAAAACTATTATAATATGTACTAAACTCTCCCAAGTGACTCCAAGTTGTGGTGGTTAGTTAGTTGAGAGAAAATGCATAGATATAGGCTTGTTTATGAAAAATTTATTGTAGTAGTCAAAAGTTGCATTGGTCAAGGAAAAAAATGGATGTAGGATGAATATTGAGACTCATATTTCATTTACATGAAGTTTTATATATAGTTTTAAGAAATCAAGTGTGTGAAACTGGTCATCCATGTTAGCCAGTCACTAACAGGACTAAAGTTGGAAACAGTGAGAAACCCAGGCAATAGCGAGAAGATGATTAGTAATGTGCTATAATGAAATAATGATGAAAAAAAAATTATGGAGATTTTTTTTATTAATTTTAATAAATTATCATTTTGGTTATAAGTTTTATAGATTAGTGAACATAGTAAAACTTTTCTCACAGTTGACTTGTCTAGCTCAGTGAGGTCTATGTACAGTGAGGTCATTAGATTATTTTACAAGACCAATATTCACTATTTGAATATATTATATTTATATTAAATAATTTAATAATAATACGATAGTATCATATACATACATCATAAGTCATTGAATATATCTACATAGGTGTTGAAGGTCTGAGTCATCATGACTATGCTTTAAGGTAAACTAGTAGTTCTAGGTAAGCAAGTTGTAGTGATGGGTTTGAGGATATATGCCATGAGTTGAAGTATATTATGCACATGGTGTTTTTTTTGGGAATTTTATGCACTATATATGATATTTTTAATGTTTTATAATAAGTAAAAGTGGATGAAATATTGAAGCCAAAATGACTTGTTTGGTTTTGGTTTGACTATGTGTGGTGAGATCAAAAGATTGGTCTATAAGACAAATATTTGACATTATAAATTTTTATAATTGAATTTTATATTGGTATATATATGTAAAATTATATTTTTAAAGCATCAATGGTCATGATAAGTGTTATTTTAGGTGTTGAATATGAAGTTATTCATGACTAGGTTTTGGAGTGTTTTAGTAATTCTGAGTGGGCCATTTGCAAATAAGTATTTGAGTCCTTTTTCATGAGTTGTGAAGTATAAATAACATTTTTATGTTTTAAGGTAATTTATTTTCTATTAATTTTATTTATTTTCATGGTTATGTGACTATTTTGTGTACAAGATTTAGTATTGTGTGGCAAACTATTTGTAGGTTCATAGGCCTAATTGTGAACAATGCTACAAGGAGTGTTCATTAAGTGGTTGATGTTATAAATTTTTATGGAACTTAGAATATGTTTATTGAGGTATATTTTATCAATTTATTAAAATATATTGTTTTTAATGTAGGTAAAATTAATGTAAAAATAACATAAGGTAACATGTAGTAATGAATGCCTAATTAAATTAGGTCTCCTTAAGGCCTAAAAGAGGTTTTGGTCCTATATGTTGTGGCCAACCTATTTAAATGATTGATTCATGAACTAAAAATGTTATAAAACATATTTAAATGTTAATTTAATTATTAAAATGTATATTTCAAACCAAGATGGATATGAGCAAAAGGCTTGTATAAATAGAAGGCATTATTAGGCCTATTATAGTATGTATGAGAGTATGCAAATATTATAGAAAAATGGTAAGTATGATGAGGTATTATAGAACATAATATGATTTTATACTATTCTTAATGAATACATTAAAGTGTGTATGCATATAAAGACAAATTTTATATGACCTAATGAGTCTTGAAGAGACCTAGTTGAGCGAAGAAGCTTAGAAGGTAGTTTGAGAGGGATAAAATAGTGAGAAGAGAAAGAGAAGGTGACAATAATATATTGTATGATAAATAAGGTGTTATAAAGGTGATAAAATGTTTTAGGTGGTTGGGTTGGTGTTGAGTCATCTAGGGGGTTGATGCCTTCTTACAATTTGGTGCTTGCTAAATACTACTTGAGTTGGTGTTTAGCTAGTTAGGGTTAGTGCTCCATGTGGATTTGGTGCTTCACTAAATTATGATATTTTGAATTTTAAGAATGTATTTGATTTTAAGTGATATATTTATTTTATTACCCTTGCGGTATTCCCACATATATGATTTGTTATCTTATGTAATGGTATTTCATGCTTATATGGGTGATTAATTATGCATTGCTTGATCTATATGTTGATGTGATGGTTCATGAATGCTAAAAGGAATTCAAAGAAAAATTTAAGAAAATGATTCAACCACCCCACCTCTCAATGATTGTGATTATAACAAAGGATATTGACAAGCATGGAGGAATCTTATCCAATCATAAGGATAATGCGTAAATAACTTTCTTCTCATCACCTCTATCTACCACATGAAGGACACTTGAGAATATTTAATTTTTACCTATGTGGATCATACCTAGAAACCTCTTATATATAATATATTAGTATTTAATTTTCCTAAGTGCATATATCACATTATGTTGTTTTGTTGTCTTATTTCTTTCCTAGGTGTTTAGGAATTGGTATTCTTTCTTATGTCCTTGTTGTGTGAGTGGTGAGGTTGTTTCTAGTCCTTTAAGGCTTGTATAGTGATAAGTATGATTTTCATATAAATCAACATGGTCATCTAAAATAAGTCATTATTTTCATGTGTGATTCCTTTTCCCAAAGGATGAGACAACTGGTTCTCTTGACCAATATGTAGGTTAACCCTTGGAAGTCACTAGTGATATTGATGTCTTTCTATTCTTGGACTAAAAAAGAGTCAACTTCTATTTGTAAATATTTGAACATTTTCCCTGTCATCTTCATGATTCTTTGGGATGTCATGGTAGTCTAGGAGAAGTTAATTTGTCATTAGGCTCATAGGAAACATGCTCATATGGTGTTCTAATCTCAAAGAGTGTTGTGTTAGTCACCATATCATCTTATTTGTACTTTTGTCAAGGTTCCATCTTATGTTGACTATGTTTAAGAGTCTAAACCAAGTCTTAGTGTGACCTTTATTGTTTAAAATCACACATAATAGATGATTTATGATGTTGTAGTTTGTGATAATCCATGTGTTCATCAAATAATGCCAAAGACCTATATAATGTAGCAAAATTAGATGGATTGGAGCTAATATGAGGGAAATATGGTAATCTTGTTTATTACCTTTAGCATCTACTAAGGTATTTTAGATGATATTAAGTTATTTGGATAAATTAAGGTTTATTGTTATAATTGTATCTCTACTTATCTTAGCTACTTCTTGTTAGGAGGAATTTTTTAGTAAGATATGGGGGATGTCTAAGTAATTTTTGAGTCTTTACATGACATAAAATGATATATATAAGGTCATCTTATATAGTCTATTTATTAAGAATTTTTCAAGCTCCAATGAGCCCCTAAGGTCATTAAATGCCTTTCAAACATGACATATGGGTTAAATTATATACTATAAGCCTTTGAAAAGGGTATACATTGTGATTCAAATTAAATTAAGAGTTTTCAAAGGCATATTACAAAGCTAATGTATTTTTCATTTTGTGAAGCCAACATGAGAATTAAATAGAAGGTGAGTACAATTGAATTACACTTATCCAAATGGGATTTTTTCCTACAAACAGTCTTTGAAACATAAAGAATAGGTGTAATGTGGTCATAAATGACCAAAACTCATTCATAAAACTCACTCAATGCCATCATGGTCGTTTCAAGTCAATAAATGCATCCAAACTTCTCTTGGGTTCCCAATATAGTCTGCAAACTATTCAAATGACATATTCATTTGCTCATAAGTGTAAAGATAGCGAGCATGGGTGTAAATAATCTTCAAATATGTTAGGGGGGTGAATTTAATTATTTTTAGTGATATTTTTCTAGACACATGGTCTAACCTCAATGAAAAAATGTTAAGAACCCCAATCACTCAAAACCCTCCTTAAGCCTAACATTAACTAGATGGGAGTAAAATTAAAGGAAATGACTCAAAATTCATTAATTTACAATGGAAACATTTATTTCATGTTCCATACTCCATGAAGGTTCTATGCACACATTTTTATGGTATGGTCACATATACAAATATGCAAAATGCTAGGTTTTGTAGAGGTTTCAAGCAGAAATGTATGTTTTTAAGTATGTGAATAGTTCAAGATCATGGAAGATAGTGTTTTGGATTTTTTCAAAACCCCTAAAATCCAAAAAATATAGTCATCTTCGACAAAAATTTATTTTGTAGGTATGGGATAGAAGACATTCATAAGGTGTTATGAGAGAAAAGGAAAGGAAGATGAGAGGCGAATACATTTGAATAAGAATCTCAAAGGTTTGTAAAAGGTATGAAGAGCTTGTATATCATGTTACCATCATTTATAAAGCATAAAACTTCAAAAAAAGGATGATATACATACTTATTGTAGACACTCCTATTAGCCTCCTATAGGTAGGGTTTTGGAGATGGACTCTCATTAACTAATTTTCTAATTTGAAACTGAAAACAAAAGTATAATGCAATGTTAATGAGCTTTAGTGATCTCTTCTCCCTTATTTTTTGTAGATTATTCTATTTATAGATCTAAAAATGACCAATTTGAGACATCCCTATGCTGGGTATGAAAAAACTCTACCCATTTGTATCTTAAAGACTTTGACCTAATACAAGGATTGATTCAGCCTTATCCATACTAGTTTCTAGTTTATTCAATGCTTGTTTGAATTTCATTAGTGGTTGAATCATCTATATAAGAACATCAAAACTCTCCAAATACATCTAGTAATAAATTGTAAATTTTACTATACACTAAGAAAAAAGGTGTTATTTATTCAAATTCTAATTATAAATCACTCTAAGATTCATAGGCCAATTCTAATATTATTTTATTGTAAGTCAAGGAAACTCATCATGAAACATATAAATCAATCTATCTAGTTACATTCATTTAGTGAAGTAAATAGTCACACATTCACTCTGGCAGGGAGAACTACATTGGTATGAGTCCCATTTGGCATATGTAAGCAACTTTAAAAGTACATGGTATTTTTTAAGTATGGTTCAGTTATTTTTATAAACATATTCCCCCTTTAGCATTTGATTTCTATATTTTTTACCATACATGAGCTAGGGTTTTATTTTTAAGGCCTTCCACATAGAAAATCAAAACAAAACATTTGTCAATAAACCTTCATAGATGCGTTCATTCACTTAGATTAAAAAATTAGGACCACACTGTACTAGGACATGGTTGCAATAAATAAACAAGTCCTCAATGTTCCCCTTTACATATAAAAACATTGAGGACTTGTTTTTTGACTATAACCATGTCCTAGTTGAGTTTGGTCCTATTTTTTTGATCTAAATGCATGAACGCATCTATGAGGGTTTATTGATGAATGTTGTGTTTTGATTTTCTATGTGGAAGGCCTTAAAAATAAAACCCTAGCTCATGTATGGTAAAAAAATACAAAGATCAAATGCTCAAAATGGGAATAGGTTTATAGGAATAACTGAACCACACTCAAAAAACACCATCTAGTTTTAAAGTTGCTTACATATGCCAAATGGGACTCAGACCAATGTAGTTGTCCCTCCTAGAGTGAATAGTAAAATTTCCAAGTGATTACTAGATGTATTTGGAGAGGTTTGATGTTCTTATATAGAAGAACATTTTTAATATTTTCACTAACCAACATTTATAAATTAAATTAAGGTGTAAGATGCAATGTCTCAAATTTAAAAAGTTACCCACGTAGTACGATGGATAAGGTCACTCTATTGGACAAGGATATAGTGCATACCTATCTGCCTAGTGTTGACTTGTCCCATAAGAATAGAGATTTTAGGAGATGATTGACATTAGTTTGTAAGATGAATAGGGATAAATGTCATATAAATAGGTATTTATATATTATTTTTTCAATTTTTGAAATATAGTGAATTCTCCCATATAAATTGTAAGTTATCAAAATTGAGAGTAAACCAAACAAGGTAAGGATGTCAAGAGTAATTGTTGTCAAGCACATAATGATTAAATTGGAGTGTC
>JARHVA010011220.1:62500-80444 GCA_037957365.1 Torreya grandis | reverse complement strand
TTGAACTTATGAAATAACTATCTACAAAATAAAATTTATGCATCTTATGTGTTAGACTAAAAACATATGATATCTATGAGATAAACTAATATAATGTGTATACATGACATTAGAAAGTAAGATAATCTAAACATAAGTTGGTAATGTATAATGTATGGTAGATCTAGCATTCACAAGGTTGTCAAGATAGATACAATAATGTAAGTATATCTATGAACAAAAAATCTAAGTATAATATAAGTAACTACCTAAGGGGATGGGGCATGATGTCCATTTGGCACCCAAAGAGAAAGGGTAGATGTATGAGGTCCATGATGGCATAAAAAATGAGAGTGTGAAAGAAATAATCAAGAGACAAGTGCTATGCCATAATACATACATGAAATCATACATACAAACACATTATGTATGAAAAGTGGGACAAGGGGAAATAATAAAAGGGACATGAGCACATGTCATTAAGTTTGATAAATAGTAAACATACAAGGACACGTTCAAATATCCACATAGGCATAGATCAAGTGAGGTTAGTTTAGAGCCACATGGAAGGGCATGTTTAGATTTCAATACACAAAATCAAAAAGGCACATACAAGGACATGGACACATGTCTAAATCATACACAAAATGAAAGGAATTGGTTTAGAGCCTTAGAATAATGACATATTCAAATGCCCTCTAATAGATGTAGAATGAAGGAGACATAATCAAATCTGAACTAGTAAATAAAGAATGAGAATATTCATGAACTATAGTAAAAATATATATAAGAGCAAAGATGTAAATAAACTATGTCTATAGTAATAGAAGTCGACAAAAAAATAGTGTAGTATAGAATGATATAACCTGGTAAAGTGAAATTTATGTATAGTATGCCCCCAATGGGTGAATGTATCAATATGTATCTATGTATGTGTAGCTAGTGGGTAGATAGTAGAAAATCTATATCTATGTAATGGGCCTGAGTCCTATAAGAATGTGCGAACACTTGAAGATAATAAGTGAAACATATATGTATGATAAAAATGAACTCCACTAACATAGATAGCATATGTAGTGCCTAATAAATATAAAGAATGTAAACATGAAAATGCATATAATCTAAAATTTTGTATCTTGTGAGAAATATTTGAATGTTTTTTTAATTTTTGAACATGTTATATTGTTTTTGTATTTTCTAAATATAAGTTATGTACAAGTAATCATGAAAATGAAATTATATACAAGGATTAAGATAATAAAAACTATATGCTAGTAATGTGTAAGTAACTGAGAGTATGTACAAATGAAAAGTAGTGCCTCTATAGACCTAAGAGTAGATCCATAGGATGTGGATAGTCAAATGGTGGATTTGATGGGAGATCATCCAATTTAGGATATTTAATGTTAGGATTGTGGAGCTAAAAGCTTCACTGATGCAAATAGGAGAGGAGGTTGCAGGAGAGTTCTTGAGTGTCAGAGACACCGGCGTCGGTCAGGCCAACCGACGTCGGCAGGATAGGGCACGAAGGAAATCGACGTCGGTCAGAGATCGGCCGGCGTCGGCGACCCCCAGGCAGACAGGGACCGACGTCGATTGCTTGTGTGGTTAGGACTACACCTGTTACGGGCAGTTAGCTAACGAACCAAGTGTTTGCATGAAGAGATCTATTTTTAGACTAAGAGCTGCGGATCTAATTATTGTAATTAGATGTCTAATTATTGTTTGATGAGATCTATATAATAGACTCATGGTTGTATTGAAAAAGCATGCTAGGGAGTAAGAGAGCATAATTATAAGCTCCTTCTGTGTGTGAGGTAGAGCAATGGCACATTCCTCCTAGTGCCTCAGTACCAGGTGTGTTGGTGCTAGATTGGAGAGCCAGCTGGGTTCTTCAAGAGTGTAGGATCTTGGTCACAGTTGCATGGCCTATATAGGAGATCTACATGGTAAGTAAGATCGTTGATCTGTAGGTGTATGTGTGTGCAAGGTCGAGGTTCATAGGTGAGCAGAACTGTTGTTTGATTTGTAGGTGTGCAAGGTCATATAGACAGCAACACAACAGGGAGCAGTATCAGGCAGGATCTACTTGGAGTATAGGTGTGTACTCAGATAGAGCAGAGAGGAAGGCAAGGGAGTTCCTTCCATAAGTATGGTCTGTTGAATTGTAGGTTGTTACAGATTCATGGGAGATCTACTTGAAGTACTTTGAGTACTTGTGGAGCACGTGGAGTGCTTGTGGAGTGCGTGGAGCACTTGTGGTGTGCGTGGAGCATGGGAGGTGAACACCAACTCTGTATTTGAGTTGGGTGTTGGGCCCTGTGAGAGGGAGAGCTTTGGGGAGAAGATTTACTATTCACTTGAGGTGTGGGAAACCTCTGTAAGGTGGTGGAGAAGAAGTGGCATCTTCTTTATTGTATTCTTTTCTGTATAAAGTGTTAATACAAGTTGTGTATTGTCTCTCATATGCTGTGTTATTCTGAATTCTAGTTACTTGTTGATTCTGGTTATTTCCGCATATTAAGTTGCTTGAAGTTTGGTAATCAATTGTATGCTTCCGGTGATTCGCAATCCTGACAAGTGGTATCAGAGCATGTTTGTTGTTCTAGATTCCTGACAAGTGGTATCAGAGCATGTTTGTTGTTCTAGATTCCTGACAAGTGGTATCAGAGCTAAGGTTGCAGGAAGTAGGTTGTGTTTTGGTTACAGGGCACTCTCAGGGGTTTCTGATTGAGTGGGAGTAGAGCAAGGCAGATCAAAGTAAGCTAAGAATGGAGGAATTGAAAAGCACAGATGGTTACTCACGGTCCGATGGAAAGAAAGAGCAGGTAAAAGAACATTGTTGGTTGGTAACAGATCAGCATGAAGAAACTGAAGATACAGATGTAGCAGGTGTTGTTGCACAGGATGTGTTTGCAGGTTTCTTGGATAAAGTTGAATCTTGGATAAAAGATTCGGTTGCCTCTTTCCATGCAGCCCCAGGTAGAGGAGCTGGTAAGCCTTGCCAAAGAATTGGCAAAGGAGAAGTGAAGCTGAAATTGCAGGCAACCAACACACAGGTGTTGATGAAGGTCATGCAGGTCCCAGGTTTGGAGATTTGGCTAATTTCTTCAGAAAGATTGGGTGATGAGAGATGCACAAGAACTCTCATAGCGGTAGCACTTGAATTAGCTATTGGTAAGAAAATAGGTATTCTTTATCTACTTGTTTATATTATTGATTCTTCTTCTGTTGCGGAGATGTGGCTTCGTAGGCTTGGTCACATGAGCAGGAAGGAGATGCATGTTCTTAAGCAGAAGACAGATATATTTGACAGGCTTAAGAACTGGAAAGCCTTGGTGTTCTTGGAGGAGATGGTGGACAGAGTTCAGTGGATGAGACTGGATACATCTGAGCAGAGCAGTTTGGACATGGGTTTTGATTCAAAGAAGCTCGCGGGTAAAAAGTCATCACTCACAGGCGAACACAGACACCAATGTCGGTCAGGAGGAACCGGCATTGAACAGACAGGTGCCGATGTCGGTCATGTGCAGACCGAAGCCAGCAGTGTCGGGCAGGGTAAGACCGACGTCGGTCATGAGACCGACATCGACAGTAAGTAAGACTGATGTCGGTCAGGAGAACTGACGTCGATAGAAGGGACACCAGCACTGGCAGGCTGGTAGTCAGGTACAGACGCATGGAACCGATGTCGGTCGGATGCAGACTGTGGGGTGACCGAGGTCGGTCACTGTAACGAATTTTCGGTGGACAGCATGTTGTCAATGAGTCTCAAACACCCATACGGAGGACTGAAGGCGTAAGTAGGCCCTCAAATTTGTGTTCCTCTTCTTCATACTTGTTGCTGATTGTAGAGTAGGAAGGATCCAGGAAATAGGTGGGAGCTAGGCAGGATTATGATGCAGAACCAGACGGGAGTTTTGGTAGGTTTGCCAGCTGGATGAAAGCACATAGACGAATGGATTCCTTAGTAGAAGAATAGAGAGAACAGATACATGAGACGAAAGATCAGGTATATGGTCTTGAGGAGCTGCAGGACAGTGGTACAGGTTTTGACAGGTGGAAGACGAAGCATGGCTTCAGTTAGTGTCAGGTAACTACTGTGGTTTGACTTACCAGGAGGATGATGGTCATGACATCATTCTGTTGCTGTATGTGGATAGTATGCTAGCTAGCAGGGGTGTACATATAGGGTTTTGCTGAGCTAAGGGTAAGATTAGTTCAGTGTCATGTCAGGAGGAGTTTGGAGCAGTGAAATTCTTTGACATGGGAGGCATGGAGATCACAGGTTGATTTTGTCTCGAGTGGGAGCTGATGTGAATCAGGTGTTGACGAGGTTCGGGATGCAGAACCAGAGCACACTAAGGGCTGGACAGGTACAGTGTCTGAAATCACATGAGGTCTGGTATAGACCTGAGTATTCCCATGCAGTGGGAGCTGTCAGAGTTAGGAGCCAATTCGGGGAAGTGGGTTCTCAGGTTTCTGAGAGGGACCGGTAGCAGGTGTTGCTATGCAGGGTCAGGACTTCACTACAGGTGTTGTAGGTTCGGATGTGGTAGGGTACTCGGATGACAGGTGGTACATCACAGGTTGTGTGGTGGGTTGTCTTCAGGTGGGAGCTTGAAGAGGGATACAAACCAGGAAACAGATTAGACGGGGTACAGGTATAGGTACAGTGCAGCTATTTATCTCCAAGTGGGAGATTGTTAGGATTGTGGAGCTAAAAGCTTCACTGATGCAAACAGGAGAGGAGGTTGCAGGAGAGTTCTTGAGTGTCAGAGACACCGGCGTCGGTCAGGCCAACCGACATCGGCAGGATAGGGCATGAAGGAAACCGACGTCGGTCAGAGATCGGCCGGCGTCGGCGACCCCCAGGTGGACAGGGACCGACGTCGGTCGCCTGTGTGGTTCAGACTGTGCCTGTTACGGGCAATTAGCTAACGAACCAAGTGTTTGCATGAAGAGATCTATTTTTAGACTGAGAGCTGTGGATCTAATTATTGTAATTAGATGTCTAATTATTGTTTGATGAGATCTATATAATAGACTCATGGTTGTATTGAAAAAGTGTGCTAGGGAGTAAGAGAGCATAATTATAAGCTCCTTCTGTGTGTGAGGTAGAGCAATGGTGCGTTCCTCCTAGTGCCTCAGTACCAGGTGTGTTGGTGCTGGATTGGAGAGCCAGCTGGGTTCTTCAGGAGTGTAGGATCTTGGTCACAGTTGCATGGCCTATATAGGAGATCTACATGGTAAGTAAGATCATTGATCTGTAGGTGTATGTGTGTGCAAGGTCGAGGTTCACAGGTGAGCAGAACCGTTGTTTGATTTGTAGGTGTGCAAGGTCATATAGACATCAACACAACAGGGAGCAGTTTCAGGCAGGATCTACTTGGAGTACAGGTGTGTACTCGGATAGAGCAGAGAGGAAGGCAAGGGAGTTCCTTCCATAAGTATGGTTTGTTGAATTGCAGGTTGTTGCAGATTCATGGGAGATCTACTTGAAGTACTTTGAGTACTTGTGGAGCACGTGGAGTGCTTGTGGAGTGCGTGGAGCACTTGTGGTGTGCGTGGAGCATGGGAGGTGAACACCAACTCTGTATTTGAGTTGGGTGTTGGGACCTGTGAGAGGGAGAGCTTTGGGGAGAAGATTTACTGTTCACTTGAGGTGTGGGAAACCTCTGTAAGGTGGTGGAGAAGAAGTGGCATCTTCTTTATTGTATTCTTTTCTGTATAAAGTGTTAATACAAGTTGTGTATTGTCTCTCATATGCTGTGTTATTCTGAATTCTAGTTACTTGTTGATTCTGGTTATTTCCGCATATTAAGTTGCTTGAAGTTTGGTAATCAATTGTATGCTTCCGGTGTTTCGCAATCCTGACAAGTGGTATCAGAGCATGTTTGTTTTTCTAGATTCCTGACAAGTGGTATCAGAGCATGTTTGTTGTTCTAGATTCTTGACATTTAATCTTCCTAAACTCAAATAAATCATCATCACTATCATTATCATACCATGATTTTGGTAAAAGTATAGCCTTATCTTTGGCATTAGTTTGGATTTTTTAAATTCTAATGGCATGTTGTTATACTATGTAAGAATCCTCCCATGTTGTCTTAGGGTAGACTACATTAGATTTGGGGTATCTATGTGAAACTTGTGGTTCTCATTTGTTCCATCATGTAGGATGTGAATTATGTGTCGCTCATAATTGAATGTAAAACATTTATCTATCTAATCAAATATAGCATTCATTTCCTATAACCATGTAATACCAAGTGTGACCTATATGGGAATGCTCATGATCATGATAAAAAGAAGTGTGTTGACCGCTTTAGGTCCACATGGAACTAGTAGTGTGATATATACCAATGAGTTCTGACAATGTATAATATATTGTAGCTTAATTTCTTGATGTCTTATGTCCTATAATAATGCTAAAGTGAAAGTATTAGGATCAAAATCCTCATTTATAAAAACATTAGGGATGTATTTATCCTTGATAAAAATGCATATAATAAATGGATCATTCCTTAAGTGTATGTGTCAGTGAAGAGTCTATCATGGTTCTTGTACTGGTACAGGTAAAGGCTATGTAAGATGAATAGTGCCTTGAGCCTTAAGTTTTTTCAATTTATATTACAATGTTGAACATGTATTTGTATCATGTCTAGTATTCTTGTGAAAATGACAAAATGTTCTATCATCCTACTATGATAATATCTTAATGAATCTATGGTGAACTATAGGTAATAACATCAATCCTCTTTAAGTAATATCTATAAAATGTGGTATGGTATATCATGTGTACTACCTACCTGAATCCAAAAAAATGGGTCAATATCAATAGATGTATCCATATGTCCTAAGTGTTTATAAGAATGTGCCTCTAACTACAAGTGAGTATTCAGGCCTATGTCTATAGAACTATGAATTGGTGGTGATGCCTATGTAGGTGAAGGGATGAGTACCTGAGAATCATATTTATACTCTCCAGGGCCTACTAATGTGAAGTTCAATCCACATAAATAATCATCAATGTGAATGGGTGCTATATCACCTTTATGGTTGCCTTGGAATATATATCAAAGTTTTAGATATATACTTCCTCAGAGTTAACAAGTAAGGGTAACTATGATGTGAGGATATTATCATATTTCATAGGTGGGGGAAAATGTGTGGGAGGAATGTGAGTCTCCATCATGGGTGAAGATAATGGTGTTTTAGGAGGATCTACAACAAGTGCAGGTATAGTGGTATTAGATTCCCCAACCCCATACATATGTATCTATTCTATTAGAATCATGTGAGGTGGGGACTCTATGTAGACATGAGATGTCCCATCTAGAGATGTACTTGGGGAAGTACGCTCAATAACTCTATAATATCTAAATAGTTGGTTATCAACTAGAAAAGTGTATAAATATATGTCATGTAAAAACCGCACATTTGTGCAAGGTGGATGGTATGGCCTCCATGTCATGTATCCAAGGTTTTCCAAGTAATAAATTGTAATGCAAATGATTAGACATCACCTAAAACTAGGTAGATAAGTTTTTTGGCCCTACCATGATATACAATGTAATAGTACCCAATGCATGTTGGGGAATGTCATCAAAACCTCTGATGTTCTTATATGTCTTCTAAATTGATGTTATATCAACCCCCATATTATATATAAATGTGAGGTTGCATATGTTAAGTCCTGAATCATTTTCAATTATAACTCATTTAATAGTGGTGGTTTTGATTTATGCCTAAATGAAGAGTGGTATATTCTGATTAATAATTGAATAAGAAGGGAGATACTCATTGTCAAACTATATAACATCTTTAATATCCTTAATAGTGTTCATAATAGGTAAAAAATAAGCTATCTCTATATCATGAGGCAAAGATGTATGATTGAGTGTTTAAAAAAGAATATCTTTGAAAATGGTTACCTTTTGGAGTAATTCAAATATAGAAATCTTAGTTAGTGTATTTCTCAACTGATCCACAATATCATATGCTCTATGCTAATATGTAGGTCATGTTGTATTATGTTGATAATGAGGAGGGAGTGTGGGATTACACAATTCCTATATAGGTGGAGGAGGTACCCTATTTTGTCTAGTAATATATCAAACTGTAAGATCTACTAGATTTTGAGGGTGAGTAGTAAAGGTGGGATGTGAGTTAAGATAGTCAACAGGTCTATGTGGAGGAGGAACAAAAGGAGTCATCTAGGCTCTCTATCATCGAGTAGTAATCAAAGGTAAATAAAAATTGGCCATGTAACAATGATCTCCATGGAAGGGGGCTCTAGATGAGGTGGACGAAAGTGTGCAAAAAAATTGGCATCCATCATGATAATCATGATGAAAGGATGTAAACTAAAAATAGAGTAAATTATGGAAAAAATAGGAAGGGAAAACCCTAATGGTATACTAGGGTTTTGAATTAATATGTTTGAAGTAAGTCAAGTTCACCAAATGATTTAAATTTTAAGAGATTTATAGAGTTTAAAAACCTAGGTGTCAAAGTGTTAGAATATGAAAATTAGGGAATAAATATGTAATAAATATAGCCACCAACTTGTGCAATAATTCACCTAATCTGATTATTCTCAAAATATCAATAAATTACACAAATATGTAATTAGATGGAAACTAACGTAAATAGATGAATGAAAGAATAAAAACTAGCAATTTTTTTTAGAGTGTCATAAACTAGAAATAGGTCTAAAAAATCTTCCTAGATAATAGTGTGGTCCTTTAGATAGTAGCACACCATACTATTATCCTCAAGTATGTGTCATTCTCATTTTCTAAAGAACATTATGAGCTTATATATATGCATTCATCTAAGTCTGATATGCCTATGCCTATGCCTATGCCTATGCAAAAAAACCTTAATTTGCTATTTGTGACCTATTTTTGACTAATTTGGAAACAAAACCCTAGACCTCCATGTTGTTAAATTATTTGAGGAGCATAATTAGAAAAACTTTGATGTTAAATGGATAGGATGGACATGACCTCAACACCCCACTGTGTTGATATTTTACTAAAAAACAATAACTCGAGAGGAGATCAATCTTAATGTAGTTCTCCTAATGTAAGTGTTGATGCAAGTAAAAGTGAATGCTAGTATGAATGTCATCTTGAGTGCTTTGAGTGTGACTTGAGAATGGAAATATGAGTAATCTAAGATTATTATTATTGTAGATGGATGTATGCAAAATTAGGTATAATAGGAGTTAATGACCTTGATTTTCACAACTTGTTTCTGAACTTGTTTGTGTGTATTTGCATTTGATTTCCATCTAGTGGGTAAAGCAATAAAAGTGGTGTATATATACTAATCTTGTGCTTATCAAGATGTGGAATAGGTCTAGGTCAACCCTAAGATTTATTGAGAAATGGAAATATGTCTATTCGAGGATAAAATAGGTAAGGGATAGTAGTATGGTCCTTAGGTCACTAACATAATGTACTAGTGTCTAAAGGGTTGTGCTAGTGTCCAAGTGGTAGAATCTAGTGCATTAGGGGATTAGATGCCTAGGAGATGGTCTTATAATAATTTTGGTATAATTGGGAATGG
This sequence comes from Torreya grandis, assembly GCA_037957365.1. Classification (NCBI taxonomy): domain Eukaryota; kingdom Viridiplantae; phylum Streptophyta; class Pinopsida; order Cupressales; family Taxaceae; genus Torreya; species Torreya grandis. Next base: position 70,886 of record JARHVA010011220.1, on the reverse strand, counting down.
GTTAAATCTACATGAAATCTAGATAAGGATTGTAAGAGGCCCTAATATAGGTCTAAGGCTAAGCTAGGGATAGGGTGGTCTCTAGTGACACTCAATGCACTCAAATGATATTTTATATGACTACACCCCCCATTTATGAATGGTTGTGATTTATTTATATAACCTCCTAAGAGTATTAATTTAATATTGTCTCTTCTTAGCAAAGATCTATTTGTATTTAATAATGTATGTGCAATTTTTCATTTTTGTGTTTTTATTTTTGTCATCTACATCATAGCTCTAAGTCTATTCATGTTGGTCTACAGACAAGAATCAGATTAGGAATTATTTATATCTCTACCTACTCATGGATTTTGGATATTCTTTTTTTATATCTTCAACTCTTCTCATTTATTCTTTTAACAATTAGCCATGGCCTTTTTCCCACTAAAAATAGTTTAGATTTATCATTGAGATTGACGTCCCTTCCATTTACATTATTTTATTTAATACACCACCATATATTATTTACCGCATTAATCCATTAGTGATCATGATGTGCATGTTATTTTATGTTTCATTATTTATTATTTATGACCATGTGATCATACAACTAATCCACATGAAAACACAATGTATCCACTTGTATGCAAATGGTATTCACTAATTGTCTGATAGTTCAGTGTTGTGTATCCTAATATATGCAAGGTTGATGTTTGTTATTGTAGATACACCACATCAATTCAAATACCACCCAAATGGAAAATGTGCATATCCCATCCAACTCATCTCAACATTGGTATAAGTATATCTTTCATTCCATGTCATCTACACATAAAACTAGATCCATCATGGTACCTATACGATATAGCAAGGTGAATCCATACTCCCAATAATCAATGTAATTTTATGAATAAAATCATAATCCATCATGAAATATTTATTTAAAATTAAAATATAAGCACCACATCATCATGTGGAAGAGAAACATAAGATCTCATAAATCAATAATTTGTTCATACAAAAGTATGATCTCATAATCATATAAGTTAGGTCAATGCATGTCTTTACTTATCACACATTGCATCCTTGTGCACACACAAGCTAACATGTAGGGGGAACTACATAAATTTGAGGCCTTATTCAAATTATTAGATATGTAGGTAAAACCCATTAATAGAGGGGTATTTGGGTCAACTCAACACTATGAGCCCACTAACCCATTTTTACCACATTTAATATAAGGGTGAAGAGTTAGGGTTTGATCATTTGATAAAGAGTGACAACTTATACAAGTTATCTAAAGAAACTAGAAGAAAGGAAAAAAAACCTACAAGAATATAGTTGATTGCATCTAAATCTAGTTAAAATTTTGTATAAGACACTTGTAAAAAGTTTAGACACCTACATTGATGCAGCTATCCATATCTGACACAAGCGTTTGAGGCCATAGAAAGGATATTCCTAGAATTTGAAAACTATTCTAGGATCATCTTCCAGTCCACTTTCATCCCATTCATATTTAGACTTGTATGCAAGTAGTAAACCAACTAAGTATCATTTGATTCTGATTTTTATTAAGATATCTATCAATAGTTTTCGTTTAGTAATTTTACTAAGCTTAGGTGTATAAATTCATAATACTATTTTTATAGGTTTTCTACCAAATGGTCTAATTATCTGGTTAGTTCACCACCATTGTATAAAATCTGATCTAATCTACTTAACCCTAGATACCATTCATTATATAAATTAAGGGTTAAACATTTGGTGAACCTAACCTTTATGTCTTTCCATGGAATTCCTAATGTGCTTTAGGGTTTTTCTAATTTTTAATTTATTAAAATTTGTTTCAAAAATTAGATTATTTTCAAAATTAAAATATTACATAAACATAATGGATTTCTCCCTAGAGTTTATGTGCCACTCTCATCAGGTTCTCATTTAAGTATTAAAGAACATTTCAAATGGATAAAATGGAACCTCTTCCTCTTCCCAACCCTAAGAAGGGTAATATTTATTTTCACTCTAACCAAGTCCATGTTATCAGTAATCAAAAGGGTAGGGTGGCCAATCCTATGGTTTCAAATGAATTTAATACATATGCCATTTCTCAAACCCCCCAAAACCACCCACATTTACTTGTTATGGTGGGAGTACGATTGGGAAATCTGTGGTACTTAGGATTTGTGTTAGTTAATCCCTTTTAGATAAACTCACCATCACTAAATAAAATCTTGCAACACTAAAAAATCATATTTTGCATATGTAAAATGTAAAATATGATAGTAATGAACATACCTTTGTATCTCTTACTAGTGTTGTGCCAAACAGATTATCATTTCAAAATCAATAATTCAAAGAATATTCATTTATGATAACTAATTCACATAATATGCAAAAGGATAATAGCATTCCAAGTGAGATTATAAGGGTACTACTTAAACACAACTTGATCACATTACCTCCTTTAAAACTTATATGAAGAAAAAAATATTATTTCCAATATCATAAAATACATTAGCATCATACAAATCATTGTTTGGATTTAAAGTAGAGGATTCACTGTATAGTTGAAAATTATGATCCTACAATTGATACATCTCACTTTTTTTCATAAACATCTAAAAATTCCAAAAAAATCATATATTCAAGAAAATAAAAAAATATTCAAATAAAGCCAAAAATATAAAAACATTCAACATCTTCCTAATTGTACTATTTTCTATACATATGGTTTTTATCCATGTTAGTAGATATCATATCATTTTGTCATATATACACACATGTTTCACACTTCATTTGAGTATGATACAAGTATACCCAAATACATTATATATGCCACATACAAATGATGGGTCTTCACTTCACTCACGTCAGTGACATCTACTTCTTAAATCATGATATACCCCAAGTTATATTATTCTATGATCACTTTTCATTATCATGTTTGATATTATATAATTACACATGCCTATATACATGCTTATACCTTTCACAATGTACTTGATATGATATATAGTGTTTTTACAAACACATACTTGTAAGGACTAGTATGATATGTTCATATTAGTTTCCTATATTTCATGCTTTCATTTATGAAATTCCTTGATTGTGTTCCTTGCTTGCTATTATATTGTATTATATTTCATGTTTGAGCATTGGATTATGCTCCATTGATTTTTTCCCCCATTCCTTTACTTGCCTATTTGGACATTTAAATATGTCATTATTTGTTGTATAGACATTTAAATATGGCATTCTATGCTTTGTGGGCATTTGACTAAATCATGTCCCTTCAATTGTGAAACATTTGAACATCCCCCTTGTATGAGGTCTCCTTGGACCATTTTCATTTTTATTTTCTTTTGAGTGCTCTTGTATGTGTGTTTGATTTATTACTGAGCTTGATGTTTCTATGATCTACATCATACATCTTAGGAATTGATGTGATCACATACTACATGCTTCAATGTTATTCCCATATATAGATTGATATACTATGGGATTAAAGGTCCCAGTTATTATTTTCATATTCTTCCTAAACCTATGTACTTTAAAGATATTGAATTCAACACATTTTATATTATTTGGGTACTCAGTGGATGTTTTTTAGGGCACATCATATGATGGATGCATAGTTGCAGTCATAATGTCCACCACATAAGACATCATATAAAAGTTAAAATATGGTGAACTTCCAATATTTATGATTCTAAATATTAAATTGGAGATGATTATTTATTCTATGGATATAATATTTTTAGAAGTTAGAAGCATGTCTAATAAAAGGACCCATATCTCATTAACTAAGCAATGGTTGAGAAACTATATACCATGTTCAAAAGGGCCATAAAAATTCTCACCCATAGTCTAAATATTGTAATGGGAATGGCATAGGTAGGGCCTTGGACTATGAATTTACTTGGGTTGCTATCCAATCCCTACAACTTACTAATGACATTATTGGAAAGGAGACATGAGTTAACCATGTCCTACAAGTATGTCATTTTTTGTATGGGAAGCCTATAATACCTCTCAAGAGAATTTCCATTGGTATATGTAATTTGAGTCTTGATAAGTCTAAAGTGAAATATATTCCAAGTAACTTCTCCATTTAGGAAAAAATCATACAATAAGTCAATATAGGGCATTATCTCTCATTTGGCTTTTGTGTTGTGGATACCACCTACTTTGATTTCCATCAAGTTGTCCCCATATCTCTACATGAAAAAGAAAAGTTGATCTTCTACTTTGTAAACTTTATATGCTTCAACCTCATCCCAAATATATGAATAATGTTTGAACTCATGGTTCAAGGCTATTAAATCAATTTTATGTTAGTGTATTCATTTAGACCTGCGATTGAGTATGCAAAAAGAACTATAATGTGATAAGTGTAAGCCATTGAATCTCCTTTTTGTAATTGCTTTGTCCTGTGAAAACTATGTAATTTCTTAGTCACAATGAAGCTTGAATTCAAAATTTATAATTTGATAGCTTAAAGGAAATGTGACTAGATTTAATATGACACTTCAAAATATATTTATTTAGTTATGTTGGCCTCAAAGATTGAATGCATTAATTCATAACTTCATGAAAATTAATAGATGCAACATTTTTCACTTTTTTCTAATCTAGCCTTTCATTTAAATTTTATAAAACTAACTTACATGGATTTTATTTCCTCATGGTCTTTAATGCATGTTCCTAGATGCTTAGTCATCATAAGATGACAAATGTCTCTTTTCTACTCTTTTAGACTTAACATTGGTGTCCTTGATGTCTGGCTTTGTGGCTTTGAAGGACAAGTGTAGGTGTGTCTCTATTCTTCTCATATCTACACTAAGGTTAATTTTACTTAATTATTCTAGCCACAATATAGAAATAAGGTTATAATTGGTAGGATATTGATGATCCACATGATGGTTAGGTTTCTTACCCTTTGCGTATATTGAAGGCTTTCAGATGAGTAGGATGGTGACATGTGGATGGATCTCGGTGAGTCACTTACCTAAGACAATCCATACAAATATTTGTGTTGAAATCACCTCTAGAAATCTAGGGTGATGACACATGGACATCTCTCAGCAATACGCTTTACCAAGACTATTACTATAATTATTTATGTTGATGTCACCTCTAGGAAACTAAGATGATGACACATGGACAATTATCAATGATCTACTTTCTCAAGACTATATAAATAAATAATTATGATGATATTACCTCTGAGTATTTGAGATGATGACACATGAATGGATCTTAGTGATCATCTTGCCCATGACTATCTATATAAATGTATGTGATGACATCACCTCTAGGTGATCGGTATGATGACATGTGAATATCTCTTGGTGATCCACTTGCCCAAGACCACTCATACAAATTTTTGTGTTGATGTCATGGTGAAATTTCACTTTACTTGGGATATAAGTTTAAAGAATGATGCCACATGGAAAGGATGAGCTCCAAGATGGTCTCAAGAAAAGCTAATGTGAAATAGTGTATTTAAATACATAAAAAAGGCAAAGATCCTATTAAAATAAAAACACATTAGTTAGGTTAGCCACATAAATCATCAATCTAACAATATATGTTAGTATTTAATAAAATCTAAGGTGAAAAATAAAACACATAATATGGTTAATGTGCAACTTTAATTCTCCTATGACTTTGAAAACACCCTACAAATTATTAAAGAGAAACATTTCAAATTACATTAAGCAAGTAGTTGGAAACCAAGAAAAGCACCCAAACTCATTCTAGCACCAAATAAATTCCTTTAGTTCATGCTTTTCAATTCACATGTCATGGAATTCTATTTTAGAAAACCAAAAAAGGATATCAAATAAATATTGGGCCCTTATTTGGTATTTTAAAATGGGGTTTGTGTGTTAGGTCACAATAATTACATGTCATGGGACCCAAGAAAATAATAAACTCTTATTTAATTTTTACCATAGGATTAAAATTCCTATTAGTATAGGTTTTAAAAACCTTAAAGAGCCATATTTCTTAGATACAATGTTTTTTTATTGAAGATCATAGTTATATCAATATAAACAAATAATTGTACAATGTGAGTCATACAAATAAAGGGTAAAAAAGGTCACCCCCCATAAACATAGTCAAACCGAGGTAAGAAACTCCCATGAAAAGATCAAATATAGTAGAAGCTCAATAATTACCATAAAAAGTCACATCAAACTATCATGAGTGCATAACAACCAAAATTATGAACATAAAAGAATAGGCAATTAAAGAGAATAATTAAGCCACAACAATGAAAAAGGTGGCAAGAAGAGGTGATGAACGAAGTGGATCCTATGGCTTACCACCCATCTCCCTTGAACAGGGAGGTCTTCATCCATAGGTAAGGGATCCTAACCATCAATCTATTGAATATTATTATTACCTTCATTGTAGCAATCAAAATAAATAGTAAGAACCAATATCAAATACTTACATTGTGGGATATGAGAAGTTATTTTGCCTCTTTTTTAAAAAAACATTATTGTCTCTACTTTTACTCCATTATATTCCCTCACTTAAACCCAGTGGAACATTCAAGTAATGCATACATAGGATTCATTGAATTTTATTCACTTCCCATAAAGTTTCATGTCAACCTCTCCTTCATAGCCAAAGCTAATAGGAAGAGATCTAGGCATAAGGGTTTGAATATTATTATTATTATTATTGTTGTTGTTGTTGTTGTTGTTGTTATTAATTCATAGGTGCATGCAACAGAAAGAGATCTTGGAATGGGTATTTGAATGATATTTATTATTATTAATAATTTCTTCTTCATGGCTTCAGATCAAATGCTTCTAGACACAAGAATACTAATAATGGATTAATAAGGGTGGTAGGTAATACACACACACACACACACACACACACACACACACACACACACACACACACACACACACACACACACACACACACACACACTTCTATTTCTTCTATTCCTTATATTTAAGTGTCTAAATAAACATAGAGCATAAAAATATTAATCATAAATGGTTATATAACATAAAACATCTAGTATTCTATTTTAATAATAATAATAATAATAATAATAATAATAATAATAATAATAATAATAATAATAATAATAATAATAATAATAATTTGTTAGAGGCTTAAATGGTGGAGCATATCCTTGAGATTCATCTCAAATAAAACAAAGGAAAATAATATATTGTTTTGGGCCAATCAAATGTTAACACCACCAAAACAAGCATATGTTATTTTAGATAACCCCTCATGGCTCACGCATCTATTAAATGCCTTCCCTTTTAAGCATTACTAAAATACTAGCAAGTTGGTAGTCAATAGGTAGGTGAATTTGAACTAACTTAAATTTCAATAAATGAGACCTAGATTACAGTTAGAAGTTGAGGTGATAGGCATGAAACAGATAGTGAGGTTGATACAAGAAGAAGTAGGGCTAAGAGAGGAATTTCATAATAAGTTAGCAACTACTATTGGATTTTTTTAATGTCATTTTAAATATAAGATTCATTTTCACTATATTATAAGATGATAAATCCTACAAGTGCATAAATCAATGGCTATGTCTACTCTATCAAAAAACTAATTTCAAGAAAAACAAAAACATACTCATTTTTTCACCATTTTCTATTGAGGCAGGTGATGATTCAGTAAATGAATCCTTTAATCCATAACATTAAACATTTTTTTGACTCTAATGAATGAATCCAGAAAATTATCATTTGAATATTCATAAACTACATACCCCAGATGGTGAAGTAAACATGGAAAATGTTGTGGAAGTGGTGTGATTTGTATACCATACAAACTAGGCTAGAAATTTAATTGAAATTGAAGTCAGATAGGTACAATAAACATAAAAACAAAATTCTAATGATAAAACATTTATATCTATGGTCAAATTCAGCTCCAGATGCTTCACATTGAATGGTTTTTTCATGTTGGATCCTCTCTTACTCAAATTTGTGCCTTCTTAGGTCTAAATATAAAACCAATTAACTTTTCATAATTAATGTCTCAATGAGATTTGAATGTATTTTTTTATAAATATTTAAAACTAAAATTTTGATAAACACATCACATATGAACTATGTCTAGCTGAATGTTAGATTTTTCTTGGGAGCAACAAGATAGAGAATTAAGAGACATTTACCTATTGAATCTATTTTTTTTTTAAACATCATCTAATAGACTGAGTGAAAGGAATCTCATAGAGAAAGGTCCTAGGCTCTTTGTAAAATGACATTTCAAAACATCACATATAGAGGATAGGTAGACCAATGACTCGAGAGATACAAGGAAGGACTACCATGGTGATTGTAAGCTTGTATGTGACATAGATAGAAAATTGTTATTTGCTTAGACAAATACCTCTATAAATTCA